>JAOEHV020399272.1:0-23867 GCA_025447995.2 Isaurus tuberculatus | reverse complement strand
TAGTAAAAATAGTAAAGAGTAAGAACCGCCCGCCTCCTTTTTGAAAAACGTCCGGACGAGAAACATCTAATTTTTTTTACTTGGCCTTAAAAATTGAATGGAACTTAACTAAGTTTTAGCTACACCCTAAAACATCTGGGCTCTTCTAAGGAGTCTTTATGTAGGTTTGTTCTTGACAACTGCTGAGTGGAGCATCCATTCACTAAGCAGTTAGTTATTTTTTAGCTTTAAAATGATTCATATCCGTGACTTCTGCTTTATTGTTGCAGTGCTCTTAACAACTGACCTTTAAAAGCTGCACTTGTCAGTAACAGGTTAATTTTAGTGGGTCCATTAAGGGCATTTCAAAGTTTACAAAGATTATCGTGCTTGTACTGTGGCTAAGTAAGGAAATGATCTTTTTAGTTATGTAAGAATCAGTGCCCCTAACTCGTTTGTACTTCCATTTATATGGTAGATAGCTTCCTGCAATCTGATTGGCTGCTGGGAGGGCGAGATTTTCCTGTAATGACCAGTCATTATGAATTTTTTTTGTTCTTTATTTTTTGACATTTATTTTTGACTGTTCATTTTTGAAGAAATCATTTTTGCCTGTTTTTCGTAATGACTACTGATTTGGCTGAGTGAACATCGTTTGAAATGAATGTGCGCACGCAAGCGGATATGGAATTAACTGCCGGTGTATTTTTCATTTTCGTCCGAAAATAGACTAAAGGCCGCCATATAATAAATAACATATTAACCTCGTCCGTTCGGTCATTACAGGGAATTCTCATACCTCTGTCTTGTATCACTCAGTCATTACCACAAGGCTTTGGTCTGAGATTTTCCAGTAATGACCTCACTCTCGGTTAGTAAGTGGTCTTTATTACCAAAAACATATTGTACCATTGAAGTGGTATAAATGGGAAACCTCGTTATATGCGTACTTGATTTTAATTCCTTGTTACTGTTCTGGGTAAAGTCAAGACCCCCCCTCCCCCATCTCCTCCCGATGCATCTTTTGAAGGGGGGGGGGTTGGGACACTTCCTTGTCCACGTGTATAACGTCAATACTGGTAATCGTATCAACAACAATGATCAGTGAAACGATGATCGCTTTGGAAGGAACGGTTCGTTATAAAAAATAAAGCCGATTTATAACTTTGAAGAGCTGTTCGAAATGAAAATTATTTTACATTCTGCTGTTATTTATGTTCATGAGTTTAACTTGTTTCGATTGCCGAAATTAACTTTTTTTAACTTGTTGTTAGTTTGCCGAAATTAATTGTTTTCATCTTGACTTTATCTGATATGTCTGGCAGATCACCATCGGCATCCATTCAGGAGAGGTTGTAGCAGGTGTTGTAGGCCATAAAACTCCTCGTTATTGTCTGTTCGGCAACACGGTGAATCTAACAAGTCGTACGGAGACAACAGGCCTACCAGGGAAAGTTAATATCACCGAGTTTACATTCAGGTAAACAAGACGGTATTTTTACGGTATATTAATAATAACATTCATTTGTTTAAGGTAGCTCCCGATTTTGATTTTCCGTGACCCATTTTCTTTCCGTGCCTCCACTGATTCAGTGTTAGCGTTTGGTGAATCACGGTGCGCCAACCGCGGTCTTGTACGGTGTCAGGTCTTTTCACCACCAAGGACCCTTTGTCATTCCGCCAGCAGATTTGTCATTTCGCCACGAAAGTCCGAGTCTCTAGTTGTTTGAGGGTTCAACAGTTGCCCAAACGAAGTACTTAAGCTTTAAACGTCAGCTTCCTATTCATTCTACAGAGCTGCTTGAATCATGTGTTTTACCTATTCGCCGGCACACTTTAATTTTTTTTGAAAAACTCCCCAACAATTAGCTTAAAAAACTTGTTGTTATCACCTAGACTTGTTTAATATGCGTTTTACTAGAACATTTAGAAGCAGCGTCAAGCGATTTGGTCAAGGTGCTAGATTTGATTGTGGTTCTAATCCAGCTAATAATGTACATACCAGTCTAATCGAAGCTTCAACATCCCCCCGGGCATACCCCGGGCATTTGACGCCTTTTCCTTCCCGGGGAGGGAGGGAATTTGATCACCACTCATAGGGACTGGGAAATTTGATCGCTATCCTCGATTTCATGTTACGTGTCCCGCAGAATTCACTTGGGTTAATAAATCATGGCGGAGACAAACTATGATGAATTTAAAGGAAAAGATTGTGGATTCGTGGCGGATTGGTTGACAACTATTCCCCTCCATAGAAAAGCAAAGTCCGAGACAAGCTCTGTTGCGTATTTGAAGTTATTAAGAACCAGTTTGTGTTATATTTGAATGTATTAAATTATATTTATATAAACAGTAATGTGGTAATTTTCGCGGGGGGTACGGGTATTTGATCATCTAAAATGGACCCACGATGAGGCATTTGAACAGCTTTTTGGCCCGGGGAGAGGGGATTTGAACAAAAATTTTCCAAAAATTCAAATGCCCGGGGGGGGGGTGTTGAATCTTCGATTTGACTGGTACATAACACTGTCCCGGTTTATCTTTGGTGAACCCTGATTAATATCATCGCGACTGAAACTAGCTGACTCGTTTGCCTTCTAACAGTTGGTGTTCTTAACTGTATTGTGTGAATATCATGCCCGCAAGTTCTAACTTTTGATTGTTTTTAAATTCGAACTTGAGCAATTTTTTTTCCTCCAAATTCTAACTTTTTGTTATACTTCATCGCTTGAAAACTGAAACTTTTAGTACATTTCTTTTCATCTCAAATTAATGGAACTTCAATTCCTAGGTGCTTGCAAGAGCGAGGTTGTTACGACCGAAGTTTTTGGTTTGAAAAGCGGGGACCGGTTCACATGAAGGGACGTAAAGAACCCATGCAAACCTACCTTCTGTACCGTGACCCTGTCTACCCCTGTAAGGTAGCTTTTGTCAAGCAGCTGGAAATTCAGCCTAACTGTGCCACCCTCCTATCGACGGATTTACCGCTAGACATTGCACTACCCGAGAAGGATGGAACTGGGTCAGTTGAGGTTGAAGGATGTCCGTTTGCAGCTGGTTTTGCTGCCATGGCAACGAAACAGCCACATTAAAGCGCAATGTAATTTAGTTTCTATTTTTGCCTGTAGATTGAAAGTGTTGGTTTTCAAATCCAAGAATATGAAGAGGTGTTTCTTTAGGTAAAACCAGCTTCGTTGAACAAAGTATTATTTATTATTTTGAAGCTCAGGGAAGCCTCCTTAATTTATTGTTGTCTTGACAATTTTTCGAGCCGGTTATTTGACATTTAGATAATATGTATGTCTTTTGATAGTCCGAAATGTCACCTGCTCTCTGCGGGAAAGAGAGAGCGGCGGACATTTCAGACTATTCCTTTGGGAGAGGTTAAAGATTCAATTATAAAGAAAGAAGGGAAAACAATATTTACAAGTCCCATTGTTATACCACATTACCAATTCAAATTCATTTCATTTCAAACCAATCCAATGTAAATGTTCTTCCAACTCAACTTCAATTCAGACTGACGAGGGCCCTTTGGGCTGAAAAGATCTTTTCGAAAAACTAATCTTACTGCTCAAAAGCTGAAAATGATAAGAAAAATAGAGTATTCAAGGAAAACAATTCGCCGTTTGCGTTTTCTTCAAATTGATTTTCCTGCGTTGCGTTTCTATTTTGTTTGTCATTTTTAAGATGTAACAGATATCTTTTGAGCCCAGAGTGCGAGTCACTCAGTGCCGGTTGTTGACGGCCTAAGTGTTTTTGTTGGAGTTCTGGTTTTTCATTTGCAGATTGGGTGAACGTACTTTTTGATTGTCTTCTAAGCGGACACAAATAAATTATTTTGCAGGACTAAAATCAAGAAAGTACAAAATCCCTTTCTACCATCATTTGTTCTATGGAAAAACTCAACTTAACACAGTATAATTCCGAAGCTAAAGAGAAAACGTGTCACAAGCCAATGTATTACCAATCTTTTATCTTAACAAGTTATAAATTGTGTATAATTGTAAATGTGAATGTTGTAGAACGTATTATAAAGGACAAAGAAGGGGAGTTTTAAGGAACAATTAACGTCAAATATTATTTAATGGATTACACCAAAGATTTTTCATTTCAGCGGTGTAGTTGGCTCAGTTGGTAAGATCTCTGTCTTTAAACCACAAGAACTCGGTAAGTTCGCAGCTTGGCCGAAATGGGAACATTTGCGTGACCTTCATTCCCGCCAAAGCTGGCTCAGCTTTCCATCCCTGCGAGTTCGGGTTAGGGTTTAAGGTTCAAATCTTTAAAAATAGGTTGAAGAGAAGGGCTACAAATATTCAGGCTAAAGTGGAAGTCCAATAAACCTAAGGAAAGGAAAGAAATCGAATCGGTGACCGAATTGGGAAACGATCTGGAGTTTCTTTAAATTCGCCCTCAAGATGCTTTGAGCAAATTCGAGTATTATCGCTGTTCAGCTTCAGGATTTCATTTCTTAACAACCGCTCGTAACTTTTGCGGAGCTTTTCGTTCTTCGGAATTCTGTAAAATTTGATTCCCACACATTTCTAAAATTATTGTAACACTTTTCACGCGTCCACCCAACGCCGAATTAGGCCCGCTCGGCCAAAAGTTGCAAACTCGTGCCTAGTCTTTTCTGTTCCTGGGAATTGCCTTGTGCAAAGGAAACTAGAATCCAGCAAATCTGGAAGCTATGGCATAGAATTCGGAATCAAACGCAATGATCCAGAATCAAACACAGGAATCGGGAACTGGAATCCGAAATCTTGGAACTTGGATCCGGAATCTATAATCCGGCATTTCGAATCAAGGGGGGGGGGGGACATCTGAAAACTTACTCGCTGGAATCCAACATAGTTTCTGATTCCTTAAAGGGAACACTGGCTGTTATGAACATTTCGAATCAGTAAATACCTTGACTGTCTATGAATCATCCTCCAAGCTTTAAATAAGGATTTGAGCCTGTCTGTTCCAGTTTCAGGTTGATTTTTATGGCCTACTTTGTATTTCAAGTCAGTAAAAACCTTGACTATCTTTGAATCTTCCTCGAAGCTTGGGAGTCAGGTTGGCGCTTATTAAATAGGGATTTGAGCCTGTCTGTTCCAGTTTCAGGTTGATTTTTATGGCCTACTTTGTATTTCAAGTCAGTAAAAACCTTGACTATCTTTGAATCTTCCTCGAAGCTTGGGAGTCAGGTTGGCGCTTATTAAATAGGGATTTGAGCCTGTCTGTTCCAGTTTCAGGTTGATTTTTATGGCCTACTTTGCATTTCGAGTCAGTAAATACCTTGACTATCTTTGAATCTTCCTCCAAGCTTGGGAGTCAGGTTGGCGCAGTGGTCATCATTCGCGCTCCCGGGTTCGACTCCCGGGCTCCGCACGTGAGCTGAGATTTGTCAATCTCTATCTAACTCCGACGGTTTTTCTGCCGGTACTCCGGTTTTCCGCCCTCCTTGATGCTGTGCTCCGAGGTCACGGATGGTCTGTATAGCGGCAGCCAGAGGCGCCTATATATGCTTTCGGACCGACTTCGTTGAGCAGTTAGCATAGAATAGCCACCACGTGGAATGCTAATAAAGTTGTTGTTGTTATTATTATTATTATTATTATTATTATTATTAAATAGGGATTTGATCCTACCTGTTCCAGTTTCAGGTCGATTTCTATGACCTACTCTTTTGACTTTGATGTATTTTGTTCTAGAAGGGATGTACTTAAAGTATTTTCTAAAAAAGGGGTATACGTTTCAATCCAAACTATAGATTGGGGTTTCCTTTTACTCGAAAACCCTTTTTTAGAACGGGGAAGAATAGGAAAGTAACCTTCGAATGTAAACGCCGACTGATTTCACTACTAAATGCAATGCTGAAACAACGAATTGTCTAAAGTAACTGCTGTAAGTATTCGTCGATGGTCTTCAAGAAAAACTGTTCAACAGGTATTTTGTCCTTGTCTTCAGTCCAGTAGCGGATCCAAGGGGGGGTCCTAGGGGGCCTGTGCCCCCCCCTTTGGGATTTTTTTTTTTACAAAGATACCACGTACTCTATCTATTTAAACTCTTTATTTGAACAAAGTTTACGAGCAAGAAATTATTCATAAATGAGTACGAAATTTGTCTCAAAATGCTTGAAATGGCCATTTTAGAGACTCAAATTTTAAAAACTTTGTGGGGGAGGCATGCCACCAGACCCCCCTAGAAAACTCGTGCCTTCGGCGCTCGGTGTGCCCCCCTTTTCACATTTCTGGATCCGCCCTTGCATTCGTTTTACTCTTGTTGTCCCTTTCTTCAGTCGTTTAAGTCTTCGTTGTCTGTCTTCAGTCCTTTAACTCTCGCAGTTCTCTTCATTCATTCACTGTCGATTTCCTTCGGTCTTTTTACTCAAAAAAAAAATATATATAATTTGATTTTTTTCAGTATTAATGTTTTTTTTTAATAATACCAAGAAAAGTATCTCGCGTACAATACGTCAGCGTTTACGCTCTGTCGATCTTGACGAGAAATGAAATGGTACTTTCCACGAACTACACGTTTTGAACTTTTGATAAAAAATGTATTAATCTCGGTGACATGAAAATACTCTCTCAAAAATGTTCTTTTATTTGTCATTGATATGTTAAATCTGCACATAATGCTGTAGCCATTGTTTTCGATAACAAATAATAAGTGCTCGTACAAAAAAAAAGCTGTTCAAAAAGACCAAAAATGTAAAGACGGAACCAATGACAATGGTTAATTATTGCTCACAAATTGTAAAACTAAAAGTCAAACATGACCTTCCGCAAAATCGTTTTTTGCAAAAGATGTTTTTTCAGCGCTCGAAGCGTAAAATTTATTTCTCGAGAGCATGGAGCAGGTAGTAGTTTATTGTTTTAGTGTTTTTTATTGAATATGGAAAATCTTTATTTGTCTAGCTTTATTTGAATTTAAGTCCTGTTTTAATTGTTTCGAAGTCAGATGTACATTTTGCTCAGGTTTTATCGCCATTGTGTTACAAAGCCTGTGATTGGTCAGTTTGAGATACTACTCACGTGGCCGCACCGCGCATGACCGATGAGGAACTCTACTTGGGTCTCTTCTCAACATAAGGCACATGGCGGAGTGGTAAAGAAAGTTGGGTGAAATTTGTAACGTTGTACTAAATTAACCGGCCAAAAAGGCTACAAGTAACCTTCGAAGACGCAAACTGAAACACTCAAAGGCCTACTTGTGTGTTTATCAGAAGTGTCGTTGTTTAGAAGGTTGCTTGTACGGTCAGTTTTTTTGCGACTTACCTCTGATAGTCGGACTGGTTGTGCTTGTATTATGACTGAAGTCGATAGTCTTCCAAACACAACGCCGAATTTAACCACTGATGGTATCGGTGTCAAGAACGACCAGGAAGAATTCGAAGAAAACATTGATAAAGGAAATATAAGAGAACCAGAAGAAGAACCAACACCGTCCGTTGAAACCTTAAATGATGACGAAAAGCCAAAGAAAGGCTCGCCGGATAGTTCCCTAGCTCCTCCCCCGACAAAAAACCCTTGGACTCGCAACGTAAAACCAACAGACGAAGGTAAATAGGTTATTTTGTTATCACCAGTAACTTTTTGCTCAGCGCTAACAAAGCTATATTTCGTCCTAGCCGTGTCAAAAGTTGTAGCTGAGAAGCCAGCGACCGGAAAAGCGAATAGGGAACCAAAACGTAGAGGAAAGGTCGGTTTGTACGAGCAGTTGCTATTCTTGTTATATCGTGTAGATACTGGGGCGCTAGTCTTGTTTATGCTGACGTAGAAAATTTGCTTTTCATAGGGCTCGGAGTTCACAGATATCACAAACTGGCCGAAACCAGGGGAAATTGGTAGTTCTGCCACAGTAAAGGATTTAAAAGTAAGATTAATTACAGCTGAATATAATTTTCACTATTCTAGTTCTATGGCTTGAAACTCGCCGAAATTGACGTAGTCGAAATTCTAGTGTCTGTGGCAAACAGATTAGTCATTACCGCTTCACTTGTAATATTTTCTGCCTTGTTTTGTCACATAGGACAAGCAAGTTGCACCTGTTAAAAAGGAGAACGCTGAGGGAGAAACGAATCCCATACAAAACACCTCTGACGACAACCAGAAAAGTACCCCAAAGAAAAAGGGTATGACTGTATTGTTTTCATAAAACTATTGTTACTCAAATTACAAATGTGGCACATTAATCAATCTGGTTATTTTATGTTCATATCCTTAGTGGGCCGCGTTATAATATTGTGGAAAATCAGTAATTTTGTTCTCTTTTTAGCTGTTGAATAAAACAATTTAGGACTGACGAATTTTTGCCGGAGGCCACGAGAGCTGAATCATTGAAATCGATATGCTTTCAAATTTACTAACATTTGAGCCTTACATGCTTTTGTTTGTGTTCATTTTTATTGTTTTCTTTCTGCTTTTATTCAACAACGAAAAGTAAATGTGATTTTCTACCATTATGTGTTGCCTGTTTTCATCTAACTTAAATTATAACGCCAAGAACCAGTTTTCCACCGAGAACTCGGGCTGTTTATGAATATTACATTGCGGTCTCATTAGTACGATAACGTGGAAACTTTTGAATTAGCTTTGTTTTTAAACTGTTAAAATCATTAAATTATTTTCGGTTGATGCTTTTTTATATTTTTAGTGACAATAAAGTAAAATTTTTTTAAGATTTTTTTCTCAGATTTAAATTGTTAGTAAACTCGAGTATCAAAACTTCAATGCAACCACAAGCTTATTGTACTTGAGAGTGTCTATCAAATGGTAAATATTGTGATGTAACATTTAAATACCAGGGCCAACCAAACCTATACTGGAAGCTTTGTGATATTCAATGAATGGGGATTGTTTTGAAAAAGATTATGTATTTTACTTTTGTATATAGATCCAAGTTTTTTAGACTTGATATTTTACTAAAAAAAATTGTCCTTGACTTATATACTCACTGAAAATGTAACAACTTAAAACTCTTTCCCTCAAAAAAACTTTTCTAAGGCAAGAGAGATCAAGAGTGTTAGAGATTAAGATGGTTATGACTTTTTGATGTTTTATAGGTGCTTCAACAACAGTGAAAGTAATTTGGAGACACTATAAAGTAAAAGAAAGAATGGCCAAATACCCTTTGAAATAAGAATCAACTACTCAAACTTTTATTAT
This sequence comes from Isaurus tuberculatus, assembly GCA_025447995.2. Taxonomy (NCBI): domain Eukaryota; kingdom Metazoa; phylum Cnidaria; class Anthozoa; order Zoantharia; family Zoanthidae; genus Isaurus; species Isaurus tuberculatus. Next base: position 14,730 of record JAOEHV020399272.1, on the reverse strand, counting down.
TTTTAGTTGAATCAAAGAACATGAAAAATGCCAAAAAAAACCCTGTCATTTTGGTTTTAAAAATGGGGTTCAAACCAACAATATACATGGGGAAATAAAGTATATTTTAGATAATAATATTTTTTATTGATTTTTATGTTTTTTAAACCCTATGAGTAAACCTTGATACACACAAAGAACGTAATTCAAGATCTGGTTTTTGTAAATGCGATTGCAGGCCTGTTAATAAAAGGCATGCGATCGCACGCACATGTCTATTCACATGCCTAATGAAAGCCAAACGTGCGATCCATCGCATGCCTAAAATATATAATTTATCGATCTTGGTATTTCTAAGCAGTGACTTCTTACTTTTTGAAAACAGGTCATCGTGCTTCTTTTCTTTTAGAATTTGCAGGAAAACATGTAGCCGCAGGTCCCTCTGGGTTATTTTTCTTTTGATTCAAGAATTATTTTTTAGCTGTCCCTCAAAAGTTGAGGTTGTCGCAAAAAATGAGCTCTATCATGTTAAGAAAAACCCATTTAAATGTATCAAAAAATAATTATTTTTGCTGAAAGCAGTCTAGACAGTTTGTCTCTTTGCGGTAAAAAAGCAGATGAAATCTACAAGCACCTGCATTGTTGCGTTTTTAGTCACTTAAGTCACCGCATGCCATCGCGCGCCTCGGTCAGCCAAGACAAGTGAATGATCGTACGTCTACTGATTTTTTCACTGACAGGTCTGCGATTGTGCTGGAAAGGATCTCCCTGAGATAATTTACAAGGTCATCACGTCTATTCAGCAGTAATAATAGTGATAATTCTGTTAGATAATAGTATTAAAAAAAGTATTACTACTAAGAAAAATGGATACATCATTTCTTATTTAGTTTGTTTTCACTTATTAGGAGGGAGACAAAAATGGGTGCCCCTAAACCTTGATGTTGATGGGGAAGGAAACTCTGGGGGGATGCCCACATCTAATCCAAGTTCGGCCCAGACTTCTCCAGATAGCAGCACTCCAACAAAAGAAAAGGGTCACAAGTCACCTAGTTATAGATTTGGGTCAACCACTTCTTCGACGGTGGGTAGTGGAACACAGTCCAATAGGGGCTCACGAGGGGGCCGTGGCGGGAGAGGTGGAAGGGGTGGCAGAGGACGACGAGGATCACCCAGAGGTGAGATTACTGTAAGCTGTGTATATCAAGGATAGTCATTCTTTCAGATATGCAAAGTGGTGAATTCAACAAGTGCTATCAACTAGTCTTAGGTATGCACAGTATGACCAAACCTACTTCTGTGTTGAGATTCTCGAAATCTCTAATTATTAACTCAATTCATTTCACACTCTAGTAAAATAATGTACCTTTATTTGCCCCTTCCTTCTCATTTTATTGCTCCACGTCATCATCATTTCCCTGAGAGGCTGGCAATTGCACACACATGCCCCTGCACACATAAAGACAACGATTAACACTTACTTACTGGGCCCGAGGGAAACAGAATGTTTTGTGATCCCGAGACCGATGATGTTTGGAAACATCTTTGGTCAAGGGATCAAAAAACATACTGCTTTCCTGAGGGATCAGTAAATAAGTGATTTATTATCATATCAAGTGTCAAAGTGAACAAAAAAAAACAGTGAACAAGACAAAACCGATTTTATTATTTAAGAACTTGGAAAAATCTGGAGGCTTTTCCTCCATTGTTTTTGAAAATTCAATTGGCAAAATTAAAAGACACTGGAAAAAACTTTTGGTACAAAGGTCGGATTTTCACGTGACATATATATGACTTCTGGTTATTGTTGCCCGGGGCATTAATACTGTTAATGCCCTTGCAGACCTTTTCGCAGGCAACAGTGGAATTTCCCTACTCTCACGTGATCCTCTTTTAGCCAATAAGATACTAGAACAAATAAACTTTGACACTTGATATATAATAAATAAACTTGAAAATAATACCTGATTTTTTGAGATAGACAGTTATAGGTTTTTTTGGTATCAAATGTTATGGTTTATGTTAGGAGGTAACCAAGTGCTATTGAAATATAAAAAAGTGAGTTTCTTTGTGGTTTTTTTTTATTTTTTTGTTGTTTGTTGTTGTTTACAGTAGATCAGCAGCAGTATCAGTATCAAGGTGGGAGCTATCAGTATGGAGGGGGTTATGGGGGCTACACCAGCCCCACGTATTACCAGCAAGCACCATATGGTGGTACCTACTATTATAATGCTAGTACTTACGCTCCTGTCTCAGTTGACCCAAATACACTCAAGGAATACATCAGGAAACAAATGTAAGTAACTTTGTTTTTTTTTATGTTGGTTATATTAAGTGTTAAGCTGTTAGGTTAAATTCACTTTTATTGACCTGAAGTTTATCTAAAATTTTAAGAATAAATCAATGTTCCTTCCTTTCAGTGTCAGTAAATGAGTACCAGCTTTGGCTTGGAGCTAACCTGTGGCAGATTAGGGTTCTGTCCAGGGGGAGTCAGAGATTCCCTGCTTAGCATGACAGAAACCAGAGATAAACGATAGCCCCATGGACTACTAAGCTCATATAAATTATAAATTTAACTTGCTAGAACATAGTTTGTCCTTCTGAATGTGGAAAATCTGGAACTCTGAAAACCCAAAAATGCTATAAACAAATAAACAAATCCAAAAAATTCTCTTTATTTCCTTTTAAATAATTATCAAACGTCTTGCTTCTTTAAAATTGCAATCTTTATGTGATAATTATGTAAATATCACTATTTGTTCATTATTTTCAGAGAATACTACTTCAGTGAGGAAAATCTACAAGGTGATTTCTTCTTGAGAAAACAGGCAAGTTTAAATGATTTGCTACCAGGAAGTTTTGCACAATCAATGCAGTTTTACTTAATATTTTAGTAGTTTTTATAAATAGTTTTAAACATTGCAGGGCTCGAACTTGGCAGGGTCTGCTAGCCAAATACCAGTAGATTTTGAATTTTGGCTTGTGGATTTTGCTCATTTACTAGCCATCTAGACTACTTAATTTTCACCTCTACAAATAACATAAGCCTTAAAATGTTTTCCATATTTTTCCTCATTAACAACTGGCATGAATAAAAGAAAGAAAAGTAATCTTATATTTGAAAAATAATTCTTAATTCGCGTTTATTCACTGTCATCTTGATTTTTCTTGACTGGGGAGCATGGAGCCAAATAGTATACCCATGATGCAATGCTAGCAAAAAAAAAGTTGTCTGCCATCTTGAAATGCAAATCTACGATCACCGCACTTGATTGTCATGGATGTTAGAGCATTTTCTGTCCTTGAAGGCAGCTGAATTATCTGAGCAGGGTTCAAATCAAAACTTTTTATTACAGTTTGATAACAACAGCAGTTTTACTTTTTTTTCTCATGCTTTTTAAAATAAAATGTCTATTAGAAATACATTTATGGCTGGTGAATCCTGGCCATCTACTAGCCATTTGACTATCAAGTTCAAACGTTAAGTTCGAGCCCAACATTGTCATTGTTGATTTTAAAGGGAAGCTGTACTCCGAAAATATGTTTTAATTTCGTATTTACCCGCAGATAGGCCACACTTTTCCCCCAGAAAAATAGGACCGAAATTAGGGTTGCGGCCTATACGCGGGTACAAGTGTTTTGACACTTTATTAATATGCAGGAGATCTCACGGTCGTACACTAAATTGGCATTTTAATGTTGGCTTTCAATTGTTACTGACTTACAACATGTTCATGTAGAAATTATTGTCAAAAATAAATTTGACTTGATATCCATTAGCTGTTGTTGATTTCAAACTTTGCTTTATTTATCCTGGTACTCTACCTCACTATTTTCTTTTTTTCCCATGTAAACCATGGAAAGTTTGGGGTGTGGCCTATACGCGGGTGCGGCCTATCCGCGGGTAAATACGGTATGTTTTAGAACATCTGTTTCAGATTCCAGAAATGTACTTTTTAATGTGATTCCTCAAGTTGCTTCCTGAAAGATAATTTTCAAAATGTGTGAGATAAACACTAAGGGAGCCACCATCTTTGCGCCCATGATCTAATCCGTCACGACACAATGTCAAAATGCAATTTGTTATCAAAGAAATGCAAGGTTTTTGTGAAGTTGATTAAAAAGAAAAACATTTTTTTATTCTATTGAATAATTTTACAAAAAATGCAAGCAATAGAACAGTCCGAACAAGGCAGTAGAGCTGATTCTTCTGACAATTTGACGTTGTGACGTCAGACGTCAGTGCAATATGGTGGCCCCCCAGGAATTGACTAGCTCTTTTTTTATTCATTTTTGCAGAATATGAACAAGCGAAATGCCTTAAAAAGTACATTTCTGGAATCTTAAACAGATGTTCTTAAACATATAAGAAAATAGTTTTGGAGTGCAGCTTCCCTTTAATAGTGATTATTATAACTGTCTTGTCCTAAACATTGATCTAACTTTTAGATGGATGCTGAAGGATACATTCCACTTCCACTTATTGCAAGTTTTTACAGAGTCCAAGCATTAACTCAGGATGTTAAACTTGTATTAGAAGTAAGTACTTAAGTTTTAATTTATGTACATTACAAATTAATGGTTGATGATGTTGTACTTACTATAGGCAATGTAGTTGGTTCAGTCAGTCAGTTAGACCTTCTAACTACAAGGTCTTAGGTTCAACCCTCTGCCATGAATTATGTGACCTTCTTTTCTCTCAAATACCAGCTCAGCTTTGCATCCTTCTACAGCTCAGCTTAGAGGGATGCTGTGATAAGTTATTGTTCTATAAACAGGAAGTTAAAGACTAACTGCTTAAAGTGCCTATCACCCCTAGCCAATTTTTTTTTCTTAAAAGTTGACCTCAAATACAAGCAAAAGCAAGCAACAAAATTTAATTTGAAGTTATTCCCGATTTTTACAACACGATTGAAAATACGGTTTTCGAAGTAAAAAAGGAGCATTAAGGGGCACTGGCAATAACAAGTGTGTGACGTCAACCAAGTATCTTCTTAACATCTGGGAAGGCAGAACATCCACCAACTACACATCTTTCAGGCATATTTCTTATGAATTGTGAACACGTTACCGAATAGCAATGGTATAGAGAGGAAGTTAGTTGCTAAATTTTGTGATATTGGGTTGACGTCACAAGACAGTTAGTGCCCAATCCCTCTACTGCTCCTTTTTTTATCAATTAAAAAATGGCAGAAAATGTGCTTAAAATACGATTTTCGTTGACTGATTTAATGAAGACAAAAACCAAAATACGTAAAATTTCTTCAGTAAACGTCTTAAACATACATATATTTTTGAAATTCCATAAAACTGGCTAGGGGTAATAGGCACTTTAAAACAAAAAAAAAAACAAATTTAAGTGGCACAATAGTTAGTTAAAGTATCCAACTTTTATTTTTTGTGGCAGATGTGGCCTTTAAGCCATCAAGAAGTTTCCACTAATTAATCCATATCATTTGTAATTTAAATTGTTTGCTATGCCAGATTGATTTACCTATTAATATTTAATTTTGTAATTCAAGTACAAAAAGTATTTTATTTTTACGGTATTAAGTTGTGAATTTTCAATGATCTAAATTAATGAATGGTTCCTTGCTTTGTTGAATGTATTTGTTAGTCTGTACAAGAAAGTGACAAAGTTGAAGTGCAAGGCACAAAAATTAGGACTCTTGTGAACCCCACAGCATGGCCAATCAGTCCCAATGAATCCATAACAGGTATGTTAAATTTGTAAGTAACAAATTCAAATTATATTCGTCCTCAGATTGGGGATACAGGAAGGCTTAGAGTCATATTTAATAGCGTCTAGGTTTTTCTTCCATTGTCTTTCAAGTAGAATCACAGCTACTCATTAAATTGACCTGTCTTTTTTTTTGTTCTCCACAATAGACCACTTTCATAAATGGTGCCTACTTAAATATTCTTTTGTCAGTATTCAAATTAGCCTCACTCACCTCATTTGGGATAACATATTCTTTTGAATTTTCAACTCATAGACGAGGCTAGCAAGGCTAATTTGAATAAATACAAAAGAATTTTAAAAAAGTTGCCATTTATGAAAGTGGTCTATACTGCCCAAATTCCAGAGTGCTCTGGGTGTTAAGACACTCTGTTTCTGTAGATTCTATTGTTATATCTGTCATTTCACTCTCATGCAGCCCATCCATCTCTTCTTCAGTCTGTCTTATTCTATCTTTTCTTCTATAATTCAATATTACTAACAGTTACAGTTATAGCTCTTTTTCACATCTTCTTGTCATGTGCCCATACCATTTTAATCATGCCTCTCTGTGTTATCTATATAATTTATATTATCTCTCAGCATTTTTTACCATATCCTTCCACAACGCAGGGTGGTGTGGTTGGCACAATTGATAAGATCTGGGCCATCCAACCACAAGGTTCCAAGTTCAATCCCTGGCTCTTCTGAAATTTGAACAATTTCTGTGATCTTCTTTTCTGCCTAAGCCTGCTCAGCTTTCCATCCTTACGAGGTCGGTAAATGAATACCAGCTTCGGCTGGGAGCTAACCTGCGATAGATTAGTGTCCCCTCAAGGGGGGGTCATGGACTCTCATCCGCTTAACACAACTGGAGATAAGTGCAGGCCCCATGGGCCACTAGGCCCATAAAAGGCTTTAGCTTAGCATGCTTCTGCAACACATAAAAACCATCACAACTTTTTAAATTTCCATTCACAACAGATGCGTACCTTTTTTCCTCATTTTCCAACATTAAGGTCCTTACAAGAACACTGTTTGTACTATTGTCCTGTAGTTTCCAAGACATTCTCATACTTCTTAAAAGGACTCCCAATGTTTTTGCTATTTAAAGAATTATAGACAGTTTTTCTAATAGTAGTAAGTGAAAAGAACATGGGAAAAAGTTTCAATGTATTATTCAAAGGCTTACTGTAGTTCAAAAAGAACATGGGAAAAGTTTCAATTTGCCTTTGAATGTATTATTCAAAGGCTTACTGTAGCTCTAGAAATCAGAAAATAGTGTTTGATAAAAGGTTTTTTTTTTTGTTCCTTGGCAGTTGAAAACAAAAATTATTATAATTATACAATGACATATGCAACAGCTTCTGGTCCAGATACAACAGGTAATCATTATTCTATTGTATTGTGGTTCATATTGGTTTTTTAAACATGTTTTACTTACATTAAAACTTCCAATATGTTAATGTCAGGCCCTGCATTCCTGTAAGTATAGTACGAAGATGACGTGTCAAATGCTAGCTCATTGAAAAGCTGACAGTTGAACAAGCAGCTTCCTGTTCTACTAACAGTTCTGTTTGGCATTTCAACCTAGAGTTGATTAAATTGCATTTTACCCACTTGTAGACATATTTCAAAAAGGTTTTTTAAAAACTGTTTGATAAGTAATTGCTTCTGATTTTATTTTGAAGATATTATAATATTCATTGTTTTAGATAACAGTGAAGCTGATGTAGAGGTTGGTAAGATGAAAATTCTTGAATTAGGAAACCCAGTGGAGATTCAGCAAAATGGTGAAATTGCTGAACCACTTGCAGAGGATATTAAACAAGATCACACCACTGAAGAACTGATTAGTGATGATTTACAACCAGTGCAGACACCTCCCAAGTCACCAGGTAAAATAAGATAAGGGATGGACCATTAGAAAAGTTATGGGGGGGGGAGGGGTGGGGAATTATGTGCTGCATGAATTTTTTTCTTTGATGTTTCCCTGGCATGAACATTTTTTTGACTTTGCAGGAATGTTTTTCCAGGACTACTCTGCCTGCATGAATTTTTTTTCATTTAATTTTCCCTTTTATGAATTTTTTTTCGTACTTTGCCCACCCCACCCCCCCCCCTCCATCCCTAAAAGTTAGGTATTAGATGAAATAATTAATTAGAAATTATAAATTTTTTCTAGTTTTTTAATGGATAAACCTGAGACCCTGAGGTTGGTAGGTAGGCGGAGAACTTACAAACTGTCTCAACTACCACTGTTAGGTAAAGGCAAAGTTAACCCTTTCATCACCAGGCAATTTATCAACGTCTAACTTCTCCTTACATAACTCAAACAAAATAGTATAACTCGTAATGAGAAACTTGGAATTGATCAAGTGGAATAAGCTGTGGAAGTTGAAAAGCGAAATTCTCCCAAACTACTTCTACAAAAAGTATGGAACTCAGTTAGGAGAATTTGCCAACACGCCATTTGTCGTGTTTGGGGCTTAAAGGGTTAAGATTATTTTAAAATAAATAATCATCAATTTTGTCCATTTTGTTTATACTCTACCAGAACCTCCAAAGGGAAATATGTGGCAAGAAGTAAAAAGGAGGAAAGTGGCACCCAAAGAAAACAAGGTATTTATGGGAATCTTACATACAGTATAGTTTTTGAAATAATTGAGTAAAAATTCTTGTCACAATAAGAATATATTGGCATAGACCAACACAACATGTAATCAAAAACAGGTTATTACAAACACATACTTTAAATGAAATTTTTGCCATCTTATGGTTTAGTCACTGAAACTCTTGACTATTGATCACAAAAACATAGTTCTTTTCTTAATCAAAATAAATTACTGTCAACCAGGAGAGCTGAGTAATAGATCGAATCCGCCATTCTTTATTCAAATGCATACCACAAGATATCTTCACTTTTTAAGCTGCTTAAAATATTTCATTGTTCCGTTATTTCGTTGTAGTAATTCTTCAAAGTTTTCAAAGGCTAAGCGGAGAATGTGCTGTTTGCCAAATGATACCTTTATAGTCTATCCTGAATTCTTTACCGCGGGATAGCGTAATAATGTTACTTTTCAGTGCCCGAAACCAAATCCTATACAAGGTGTAACAACATTTCCTTTGCATAGAAATAGTCTGTTATGGTTGGTTTTCTATATGAGCAATTTTTATCAAATCTTGCTATGGAAATAATAAATAGAACATGTATTCTTTGCAACCCTCTGAAAAGTTTCTGTGTCTTTTCACGATAATGAAGAAGCAAGCTGATTTAGAATTCCCTGGTGGTGAGCAAGAGGAGCTTGATTTCCAGTTTGATGAGGAACTGTTAGAGGCAGGCACAGATAAACATCGGCTGCCATCTGTTGACTGGTAAGATACATAATTATGATTATTCTTTTTTATTGCATTAAATGAAGGAGAATTCATCCTAATGTTGCTGTTGCTTGCGAGCACAGGCTTGATGCCGTCCTGCATTGAGAGATTTTGGTATGGGCAACCGACCGTCTTAAAATGCCTCGACTTCATATGACCGTGGTGGCTTGTTGACTAATATCGATCAGCTATGTTTTTCTATGTCATCAGTCGAATACACTCCCCTAATTTCCAATTATTACTAGTTTTATGGCTAGATAGTTTCCTGCAATCTGATTGGCTGCAGGGAGAACAAGATGTCCCCATAGTGGCTGGTCATTATGACTTATAATGACGGATCATTATGAGAAGTTGATGAGTACAACAGTGAAGTTAATGAGCACAACAGTGAAGTTGATGAGCACAACAGTGAAGATGATGAGCACAACAGTAATGATGATTTTTACCACAGCAGTGAAGATGATGCTGACCACCACAAGAGTGATGATGGCAACAGTGGTGATCATGATAATATTGATTATAATAATGTTGATTTTTAAGAGGATGATAACAACAGTCAGAATTTTGAGAATGACAGTGATAATTTTGGTGATGATAGTGACAGCAAAGATGATAATGGTGTTGACAGCAAAAGCAACAACAGTGACAATGATTCATGACAAGAATTCACTTATAATACAGACTAAAGTAAAATAGAGATAAAACTTAATGATAAACCTAATCTATTTAATGTAATGACTATTCTAAGATGACTAACATGTAAGGCTAATAATAAACTAATTTCACCCACAGGGAAGATTCTGATGATGATCTAGATGATTTGGATGTGCACAAGATCATGATTGTTACCCAGACCCCACCTGCCATCAAGAAGCATGACAGGACGGGAAATTTCATCAAACGAGCAAAAATGACCCAAGAGCTGTCGAAAGTTATTAATGATGGTTTATACTACTATGAACAGGTAGGCACTGGTTGTTGCTGTTCACTTGAGTATAGATTCTCATCTTATTGGTGCTTGATTATACATCACATTAATAAGTAATAAATATTTCCCACTGTATTTTATTTAGAAGACTGAGTCTTAATACCTTCTGGGAAAAAAGATGAAATTAAATTAAGTCAGATAGAAAGACAGTCTTCTCGTAAGTGTAAAGGGTTCCTGGTTCCTTTAAAAATCTTAAACATCTTATTTTTTATGTTGTATTTTTGTGTGCTTGAAATGGTCTTGAATTTGCCCTAATCAAGTTGCTATTCTGAACGAACATTTTTCGTTGACCCGCCATTATTTTGAATCCTGCAATGATTTGTGTAAGGACTAGGAGCTGACGTTGTGAGCTCTAGCACTTGATTAGGTGTTTCCCTGACAAAGAGCCAAATGCCCCTTACTTGATCTGTCATTGTATATCAAGTATTTGTATTTTTTGACCAGGATCTTTGGGATGATAGTGAAGAAAGTTATGTCAACAGAAAAGTATGTATTGCATTCTTTAGTCATGAATAATAAATCTTTGTAGACAGATATAAAAGGATGATTATTTCATACTGAATAATAGATAGTTTATTAAAATTTACATTGCAGCCACACGGCTGAATTACGTTATTATTTACAAACAACTGATTAAAATATAAGTTAAAGAAAAAAAAATAATTTGATTTACAAAAGTATAAAAATATAATATATGAATAAAATGCAAATAAGATACAAGATAGTGTTTAGTGCAGGAGACTCTAATCTGCGTGGTATTAATTCTGGTAGAACATGACTGCAAACATTGTAGTGAACATATTTTTATTACTATGTTATTTTAAAGTAAGCAAAATATAGAACTAAAAACGTTTTCTGGTATCCTAAGAAGTTTTAATGTGACTAAAGCATTTGTTCGATGTTATTAAGTCAATCTATTAATAATCTGATTAGCAGTGTAATAAAGTTTGACATTTATTGTGTGAACATTGCAGCTATTTATCCAAAAGTTTATCTTGAGCAAATCTGTTGGGTCATTCAGAAGCAATGCTCTTTAACGTTCATCGTCAAATTTCAAAAACAATTAGCGACGGAGTGGGGGGGGGGGTATTTGGCCCCCAGTGCCCCCTACTCTTTTGGCAACTCCGGTTACTCTAAATCGTTTTGACAACCCTGATGAAAGAATCACTCCACAGAAACTACATACTAAATTGTTGCTAATTTTTGTGCTTTGTAGATTGAACTTTCTTCCTCATGGAAAAAGGTGGGCATTGTTACTCAAGATAAGTTTGATAGCCAACGTGATGCTGTTGAACCTGAAAGGCCTCACATTACTGTTGGTACAGAAACCATACCTCCTAGTGAGCCTCCTCCAGCAGTACCATCCTCACACCTCTCACCAAATGCCGAGGTGTTTAGACCTCGAGCATATACAGCACCTGTATCTCGCTCTCTTCCCACCTCAGTACCAGAATCACCAAAGCACCTCCAACACATTCGGAGACAAGGCTCTCGAACTCCAAAGCGAAGAGATGCCGAAGTTGCACCTAGGTTCTTTCCAATTTTACCAAAAGAAACTACAGATGAAAAGGTTTGTTTACCTAAGAATTAGAATTGATTTTTTTTTCCAGTTTAAAGATTGGGGTTGGAATTTTCTTGCTACAAATTTCAATTTGATAAAAGGTGTGATGAGTAAAAACAGTGAATGGCTGACAAATTTTAACACAAGACACCGAATGTGTATCTCCTAGTACTCTTGTAATGTTGCAAGTAAAATTTGAAATTAATATTGCTTGTCTTCAGAGGTAAAAACTTACTATTCCCACATAAAATTCTCCACATTTTCATAAAAAGGATTTCAATTAGGAGTCGAGAAAAAGAAGAAATATTTCATAAGTAAAACATTTTTACAATCGTAATATTTTAATTATATATTTGTGTATCATATATGGATTTTCCTCTAAAGACACTGGATTTGAGAGCACAGATGCGCGATGTGTGGTTATGAGCAACCAGGAGGAGTGGAAAGAACGATCAGCTGTGGCGATAGCAGGAGCTCGGCCCGGCCATAGCTAACTAACTAATATGTTGATTTAACACCCTGTAGGGTCCCAAGAAGCGGAAGACTAAATATAGCAGTAATCCCCCAGTAGAGCATCATGTTGGCTGGGTTATGGGTGTCAAGGACTTTTTACCCCGCAGAAGGTTTGGATATTCTCGATTTATTAATATTACTATAAATTAGATTTTGAATATCTCAACATCCATGCTAATAACAAAGCATGCACGATAGGACACGTTGATTACGAGTTAGATTTAAAAGAATATTAACAAAAGAATAACTGATAAAGTTAATAAACTGAGTAGCACCTTAAACTTTCTGTGTTGTTATTTGTTATCCTATCTCCCGTGGTTAAACCGCCGCCGCCTGGTTAGCCTAGTTGGTAAGGTGGCAGTCTATCGAGCGGGAGGCTCGGGTTCGATTCCCGGCCGACCAAGACTCAGAGTCTTAAAATAATTAAGGAGAAAGTGCTGCCTTTGCTCTAACATCTGCAAATGGTTAGACTTTCGTGTCTTTTCGGATAAGGACGTTAAACCGTAGGCCCTCGGGAACCCCGTAATTGGATCTCGCATCTGTGGGTGTTACCCGGCCCCTTCTTCGGGAAAAAGCAAAATATAATAAAAAAAAATAAAAATAAACCCCGATGTATTTTAATTGTACACTGTTTTTGATCATCTCTCAACTGTCACTGCCATTTTGTATTCAAAACTTTGTAAAGTCGGCCCCAAGCTGTGTCACCCTGTGATAATTGCGCGGTTAGCCAGCTTAATCATTACGTCATTATTTAATTTTAAGTTTAAAATCTAATGATGACGTAATGATTAAACTGTCTGACCGCGCAATTTTCACAGGATGATATAGCTTGGGACTGACGTTATAACGTTTTGAAAATAAAACGGCAGTGACAGGAAGTACAAGGTGTGAATAAGGTTTAATTACTTTATTAGCAATTATTTTTTATTAAAATACTTTTTAATCTAACTCGTAACCAGCGTATACTATCGTGCTTTGGACGTTGTTTTAGTAAAATCGATTCAAGAGGTACCTTATTACCGTGCCGGCGGCAAGGCCGCGCACGGTCTAGGTTTAGGTCTTCGGGGTATGTATGTATCTGTCATGCAGAGTTTTTGCAATTCGCACGTGGTCCACAGGAAGCCCAGATAGCTATAGCTATGTCACGTGGTCGACAGGAAGCCCAAAGAATAGTCAAAGTGGCCCATTGGACAGCGAACACTCAACGTCATTTCTTTATTACGTACAACTATGATGCGTAATGTCAGGGGGGACTAGACATGGAAAGCGGGGGAGGGGGTGGGGCTTGAAGAATTACGTATGTCAGAACGATGACCCATAACCGGCACGGTAAAGCCACCCCATGGCTCTAATTTTTATTTGAATTTAGTTGTTGTTGTTTTAGAATTAAATATTATCCATAACCATTTTGTTTATTTTCATCAAAACAACGTACACTAAATATGTATGTAGTTTTTAAGGACTGTTGACAAAAAGTCGGCTGCTAAAAATTTTAGGTGCATTTTATAATATTTATTTCATTTCTAGAACCTTTCGAGGCAAAATGTAAAATCCCATACATTTACTTAAAAATTTGATATGTAATATGATCATGTCATAGATTCACAAGTATAGCCTGGGCTACCTGTGGTCGAATAGTTCGTCGGCATTACAGTCACTACTGCTATACAGTACACGTTTATAACTTCGCTCTCTTTTGGCTCAGTGATAGATTGTCCGATTAGCTACTATACGGAAGTTGTGCCGGTTTGCTAGGAATAATGAGGGTTAAGATCAAAATACCAAAACTTTTTCCTTTACAGTGAATTTTGGCAATAGGTTTAAAGTTCATAAGTATTGTCGTAGGTAATGCAACATTGTACACTACTTTTCCCAATGATCGAGATATCATATCACCGGTTATGGTTTAAAAAGATTTCATGTTTATTTCAACAAAAATTTAGACTTTCCTTTTGTTAGGTGATCCTAGATTATTTAGATCTCTTCCAAATCGAAAACTGACTTGGCTCAGTAATGTGCTACTGACTTTTCCTCCTTTACGTTATTCATTAGTTTTTTAGTTCGGGTCTCCACTTTAGTGCTAGTTATTAGACGTTTTATGACATGTAAAAGATATGCAGCACAACATTTCAAACCTCTTAGTAAAATCTAGTTTTGCACCGTTCTGTGAATAACTGTCTAAGAGGTTACGCTAAATTAAAAAGAACTAGAAGGGTTTTTCTTTTTGAAAACAATCAACCAAAAAACGTTTTTAATTTGTCTTCATTTTATTTCTAGCTGGCAAATGCATATCCTTTAGCATATCCCTAATCCTAAATTTTGTAAGTAAAAAGGTTTTTAAAACAGTTTGCTCAGTCTGTAATGATACCGCAAGCCGTTTCTTTGGTTACCGGTGTTGCACCCCCGGGCCGGAGCAAAATCATTTTTTAAATTTAAAAAAAAGTGTGTGCCCCGCTTAAGTTAATACGATTTAAAAAAAAACCTATGGCACTGCCTGAGCTACACTCAGGAAATATTTCTGCCCCGCCACATTCAGAATTTCGGATAAAGCTGTTTTGTAACTAAATGCTATTAAAATGCTATTCAACCTGA
>JAOEHV020399162.1:0-10699 GCA_025447995.2 Isaurus tuberculatus | reverse complement strand
CCCAGCCAAAAATAACTACGTACGGCCCTGGGGCACGTTTGGTTGTTACGTTCACGGTTTTTTCAACACACTTCTGGCCCACGTATCTTCATCCACAATGGTGCTGACATGACGGCCATAAATCGGTATGTAAAGGTAACGCGGCCACAGCAATACTCAAGCTACTTTTGAAGACAGGGAATAATCTCTCTTCTAATATCCATTTGGATCGGAAACACAGTTGTGATTTTAACCCCAGTGTTGGGTGGATGGGCACAGTTTGCAGGCGCGTACGCAGCTTTTCCTGCGGGGGGGGGGGGGGGTGCACTTTAAGCTTGAGCGGACCTTAGGTTAAACACTAAAACAACTGAAACAACTCTTTCTCTCCGGACATACCAAGCAAATGAATTTTTTAATTTTTTGCTTTCTTTGCCCTCCAACCACAAGATCCCAGGTTCGATTCCTCGGCTCTGCCAAAATTTGAACATTTGCTGTTTGACGTTCTTTTCAGCCAAGCCCAAAGCCTAATCAGCTATCCATCCCTACGAGGTCGGTATATAAATGAGTTCCAGCTTCGGCTCGGAGCTAACCTGCGATGGGTTAGTGTCCCGTCCAGGGTGAGTCAATGACTCTCACCCGCTTAACACTACGGAAACCGGAGATATATAAGCGCCTGCCCCATGGGCCACTAGGCTCGGAAAAGGATTCAGCTTAGCTTAGCTAGCTTATTTGGCTTTAATGAATAGGAATCTCACTCCGATTGCCCGAAAAAAAACTTTAGTGACAATGTAAGTCAAGAAATAACTGATAAAAATTTTTTTGTTTTCAGGGGCGTTAGCCGAGTGTGTCACTGATGTTCTTACCACAGTTTGACGTCATCTGTGATCTATTACTGAACAGACGCACAAAAACATGGAATCTATTTGTTTTATATAATAAAAAATAAACTTTGTAATGGTGACGTCAATCGTGCTTCTGTACTCTAATAGATCATAAGTGAGAACCAATCAAAACGCGAGAATAACTTGGCTTATTATATATAATAGCCTATAGATCCTATAGATCCTATAGATAACTATAGATACCTTAGGGATCTATAGGCGAGTATATGACATTCACGTGAAGTATATACCATTTATGGGTACCTATAGGATCTACAGGTATCTATAGGGATCTATAGGCGACTATATGACATTCACGTGAAGTATAGTACCATTTATGGGTACCTATAGGATCTACAGGTATCTATAGGGATCTATAGGCGGCTATATGGCATTTAGCCATGAAGTATATACCATCTATAAGAATCTATAGGATCTATATGTTCTGTGGGGATCTATAGGCGTCTATATGGCATTCAGCCATGAAGTATATACCCTCTTATTGACGAGTATGTGGGTTTCTTGTCCCCAGTACAAGAGTTTGTAAGGGAGATTAGAAGACTAAGAGGGTGTGCCTTCATTACAAATATTCAAACCTCGGTAAGGCCTGGGATCAACCCGATAACCTGTGTTGTGTGTTATAAACCGGTTATAAACTTGTGAACGAATGCTGCCAGTAGAATATTGCCCGTAGTGTTTACAACTGACAACAACAACAATGACAAATCTTTATTTCGCACCTTACATTACATGCTAACCTCAAGTGTTCAATGTGTTTTACAATAAAATATTAATGTGAATATAACTAACTTTATAATATAAGGTGCCTTACCAGCTACAGTAACCTAGTTAGGTGGTAGGCTAAAACTAATTTATAACCCAGTTGTTCGGTACAATTACTGATGCTTGAATAAAAGAACAGTTATAAAAAAGTTGTATTAAGAAAACAAAAGTTAAAAAAATGAAGGAGGAAAAAAGAAAAGAGAGAGAAAAAGGAAAAATCTATACTAGGAGTATAATCAATAGCAGTTAGTGAATCAAGAAAAAGTAATAGTAAAGCTTGCGGTTACTGATTTACTTGAATGTCAATGGCAAATTTGCATGTATCTTAGACAAGTAGTATCCGCAAGGCAAAGTAGAAGTCTTAAATTTTTTGTTTCACAGATACTGCGAGCACGAGAACTTTATTAATTGACAAATTTACACCAAAAACTAAAAAAAATGTACATGAACATTTGAAACTGAAATCTAAGAGCAATTAAGAAAATCAAACTCTTTTACTAGCATGCTTTAATCACGAATTAGTGAAAGTGCGTTCGACTATAAATACTTATATCTACAGATACAAACACTTTTATCAACTCCCTGTTTTTAATATTTTTTGCCTTTTGTTTTAATTCGATAGACTGTAAAGCATGCGTTTTCACACAACCAGGCGAAAATCGCTGAACGCGGATATAGCATCCGAGATTTATAGAACTATACAAAATTTGATCTTGTAGATCTTGCTTTAATAGCAAAAAAAGAAGTGCAAGAACATGCATGAGTTGTAAATTTTGAAGGTACTTCATCTGGCATGGATAGCTTTTCCGCTTTGATCTAAGAACATCAAGCTGGCTATTATTTATGTACATATATCGGAAAAATAGTTCCTTCTAAGAACTCACTACTTTTCTGCCCATCTCGCGGCGTTCGTAAAACGTTTTTCTGTCAGCTAAGTCATTAGTTTCAAATTTACATGAATCTCAACTTGAAGTACCAAGTCAGCTACAAGATAACTTTGCATTTATAGGCCTAAGCTAAATCCTTTTCCGTGCCTAGTGGCCCATCGGAGCGGTTTCTGCAGTGTTTCGCGGATGAGAGTCCTTGACTTCCCCTGGACGGGACACTAATCCATAGCAGGTTAGCTCCCAGCCGAAGCTGGTACTCATTTACCGACCTCGTAAGGATGGAAAGCTGAGTAAGCTTTGTCGGAAAAGAAGGTCACAAAAATGTTCAAATTTCGTCAGAGCCGGGGATCGAACCTGGGTCCTTGTGTTTGGAAAGCATAGATCTTACCAACTGCGTCAACCACGCTGCCTATGTATACAGTTACTCACTCGTGTTTCATTTCACCGTGACTGGTAGCGGTGTAATAAAATTCGACTTCTTACACTTAAAAAGGCTAACGATGAGCAGAAATTCTTTACAAAATTCTTTACTGCTGCACGTGTACAAAACTGGATTAATTGCTGTGGTGAGAGTAATGAGATAAACTAAAGCAAACCCGACGGAATCTAATATTGTACCAGCCACGACACGGCAAATTACAACCATGATAAAACCAACAAACATGCAGGCGAAAAACGCAAAAACTAAACCGAAAAGGATCTTAGTGACGCGAATTTCTTCAACCTGTGTTGAGGAGTTTTCGGCTTGAAACGAGGCCGATGTGTTGTGGTTGTGTTGCTGGATTGCTTTTGAAACTTTGTAATAACAAACAGAAATTATAATCATTGGAATCATAGAGAAAGCTGTGAATTCAAACCCTGCCCATGAAGCCTCGCGATCTTTGGGAAACTTTAAAACGCAAGCTCTAAAAATGTCAACAAAGTCAAACTGTGCCCATCCACCCAACACTGGGGCTAAAATCACAACTGTGTTTCCGATCCAAATGGATATTAGAAGAGAGATTATTCGCTGTCTTCCAAAGTAGCTTGAGTATTGCTGTGGCCGCGTTACCTTTACATACCGATTTATGGCCGTCAGCACCATTGTGGATGAAGATGTGTAGGCCAGAAGTGTGTTGAAAAAACCGTGAACGTAACAACCAAACGTGCCCGCGATCCATCTTCCGCTTAACATAGTCGTTAGTGTCAAAGGTTGGCTAATGCATGCACTGAGAAGGTCGGTGAGAGCCAATGTTGCGATGAAGTAATGAGCCGTGCTTCGCAGCCTTGGGTTTCTGGAAATGGCAAGCAAAACGAAAGTATTTCCAAACAGGGCTAGAAGCGTCACTGGGAGAAACATTGCTGTTTCAATGGCTATTTCTAGGCTAGTTCGAGTGATAAATAAAGATGTATTTTTAGTCGCAAATGAGCTATTTCCAACAGTCATCTTTGAGGACAGTTAATGAGAAATAGTTGGTAAGAGTTTTCACCCTTCTGTCAAGTTTTCTCAGGTTCTTTGTTTTTCGTTTTACCTTTTTAAATTACTTTGACCAATCTTCAATTGTGAAACAATATCAGTGATTATCTCAATACTGACCGAATGTTATTTCATTAGTTTTTTCCGGGCGCTTTCAAACTAACGTAGTCTCTTAATGAGTTGTTTTTTTAAACGTCTTATTGAAAGGTTTTTATTGAGATTATTTTGCTACGTGTCACAAAAATTAAAACCCAATTGTTTCTTTTTCCTCAAAAGTTGATAAAAATATAATCCTTTCATTATAATCGTAATCTCTAATCGAAAATTAAATTTCCGAAAATTTCTAGAAAGATAAGAAGTTTTCTCATTTCCAAAGCTTGTAATCTAAATCGAGTTTTGTTTTATAAAATATCCTTATATATTTATTTCGGTTTTTTTCTCCTTCAAAATAAAAAAAGTCGTTTTAAAACACAATCATTTTATCAAAAAAACTCTCTGCTTCATGAAAAAAAAAAAACATGCATTCTTATTATGTTACATAAAAGGCTTTAGTTCTAATTTTGAGATTTAAACCGTACAACAGAAATTTACCGCAAAAATATAAAGTTATTTTATTGTGAATCGCTTACACAAAATGAATTGGTAAATCTCTAATGCTTGTTGACTTAACACTATAAGTGTTATTGAGTTGCATCTAAAAACCATTAAAAGGAGCTTAATGAGTGCACGATCTCCAGTAACAACACGTATATTGCACATGTGCTGTTTGAATCTACTTTGAAACTAAGCTCTTAAAAAAAAATGCTTTCCTGAAAAAAGTATTGAATGAAGTAGGCACAAAAAAAAAAAAGTTTTCTAGCGTGGCTCTATCATACATATACACTACCTTGAATGAGACTTCATTTCTTTCGTAAATATCAAACTTTCAACGATGTGCTGTTAGATTTGAAAAACCGTTAAATGTGAACTGAAATTCTGTTTTCATGTGTGAAGTTTGTATTTATCATTTACACTTGAAGTATAGTTTGATTAAATTTTGTGATGAGGCGGCAACATTTCTTTCTAGTGTGATTCCATACTTCACTTCACATTTTTTATGACAGCTTTTCCAGTTTTTTGAGAGCTGATGGAATTTAAAACTTCATAGTTTAAAACGAAATGAATTACTCGTTTCTTTGTTCAGTTTTGCTTTTTTACATTAAGCGCGAGAGATTAAAGTCAATAGAGCTAAAGAATTTGCTTTGGTAACAACTTTAACGAGTGTCGATTGGTTATACAACGATTGAGATTTTAAGTATTCCAATAAGTGTGATAAAACCTGCTGCATTTTTATGATAATTTTTGATTATTCTTTGAAAGAGAAAACCCAAATTTTCTATTCTGAGTTATGAATCATTAAATTGCTTTACGTCTTTAACGAATTACTCATTCGCAGCTAGATAAAAATTCTAGATTGTAGCTTATAGTATTTAGTCAGATAGACCAACAAATAAACAAACAGACGGTTTCTAATTGAAAGAGTAGAATGAATAATAAACTCTTAGGTATTCGCCAAGTTTCATTCATTATAGTTTTAGCTACCCCAGGCATCATGAATGGAGCGTAATCTGTTTTGTTTTATACAAGTGATAAAGACAACCCAAGAAAAGTAACAGCTGGGGACCTTTTGAAGTCCAGCCATAATACCAAATTCTGTGCCCTTCTTTAGGAAGAACAAATGCAAACTAATTCTTTACCACTACAATAAAACTGTAATACGCTATAACACCATTTTGTAACACTTAGTCCAATCAGTTTCGGGAAATATCATTTTTGTTTCGCGTAAAACTCAGGAATAGGCCGCTTGTTTTGAGTCACATATGCAAGACTTCGTGTCGTGAGCCTTTATTACACTAACACATCCACATAGAAGAAACTACCTTACTCAGTTACTGAATACACATCCTTGTTTTGGACTGTTCCTAATCCAGCTTCCGAACAGTAGAACAACAAACTTAGTAGGCCTTGAGGTTTTGGTTATGCAAATTTGATCGCTAATTTCAGCAATCAAATGAAAAAAACGCCTCGTTGCTTTTAATTTTGTATTTCAAAACTTCTCTCTTGAATGAGGCTGCTTTTTGATGTCAAAACTGTTCGTTTATATTTCAAAGTTATAATTGGATTGTTTTACTTCAAAAGATCATAAAACACCATGTATAACTAAGTCTATGTGTTTCCCGAAGGTTTTTCTAAGATGCTCCTTAAAAGACAATATTTCGATTTATTAATATTATATGGCAGGCTGCTGAGCGGGCAAGATGAAGCGAATTCTGTGTTCTGATTGGTTACACGAGCGGGCAAGATAGTCCCATCTTGCCCGCTCGGGATTTTCAGTAGTAAAGTGAAATTCTTTGGCCATATAATAAATCCTTTATTGAACAAGCTTGTTCGGTCAAGAAAGCTGGATATTGGCCTCGTTCTTTTTTTTGCATTTTCATGGAACTCGACTTCGTCTCGGTCCATAATAACGCAAGAAAAAGAACTTGGCCAATATCCAGCCATCTTGGCCTCACGCTTGTTCATTAACGCATATGTCTTGTTGCTCGTATATCAGATATTCCATGAAGATTCGACGATAACACTAGGTTTTCTTTGTTATGTTTTCAATTTTTTTTTCTTCATAAAACCTTACTATAAAAGTGTTTGAAACCTATTGTGTTGAAAAGTCAAAAAGTTGCAATAAAACAAGCGAAAAGAAACCAATAAAAAAGTGAGCGCGCGCACACATAAACACACACACATCCGGGACCTGTGCTGAACACAGTTTTCCACACTTCATTATTTTTGACCATACTGAACGTCCTTTTAAAAATTCTTTGAGGATTCCACTTTCAAGTGTTAAACATATAAGTACTTGGTGTACATTTGTTCGGCAACAAAACTATATTTGCTCCATGTGAAACAGAAAATGTCTGTTCCTTGGGTAACTATTTGCCTAATAACATACACGAGGCTATAGACATTTTGTATACATAGAAATCCGTAACCGCAGATTTTACTCATAATTTTAGTCATCAACACTACAGGTGATGTTGCACTGACAAACCGAGAAACAATATTGTCATGATTCTTTGAAGTGTACGAAAGAAAAGATCTTCGCCCTTTCTCAATCTCAATAAAAATTATTTGTTTTGCACGTTCTTAAATTTTGTACCTTTGTCTGAATCGTTCTAAGTAATGGAAGATGTTCTTTAAAAAAATGTACTTCTAGTTTCTTGTTTGGTGTTCAATGTTTCATATTCATTATTGGCATATGTCATAAAACCAAGTGATGTAGTTGTTCACGCTTCAGTCTCTCCAGTAATTTTAGGGAAGCATGAAAAATTTAGGTCGCTTTACGTGACCAGTTACTCTAAGAAACTAACCTTATTTAGTTGTCAGAGGAAGGATAGCAAATACAAACGGAACCTAAAATATAATCTGGAAAATTCACTGGTAAAGAAAGAAGGTAACTGGAACCTTTGAGTTGTTATATTAATTAAAGATCTGACCGAAAACTCAAATTTGAAAAAGCGGCTTTGTTGGAAAACTCCTTGGTAAAGGAGTATATCAGGACGGCAAAAGATTTCAACAAGATTTTAGCTGTGCAAAGGTTTCCTCCGATAAAACAACTAAAAGGCTCGAACAGTTAAAAACAAAAGCGTTTAGAAACGTGATGCCTAAAATGTTATCAAACATTCTTTGTTGTACTGGTATCACTTTTGTTTCAACTTGGTGGTTTCGCTTTATTTTGTTTATCAGCCATTGTTTTTTTAACCAGCGTCTTCTCAATCATTGGAATTTTTTGTCAAAAAATTTAACGAGGAATTCGGTCAACATTTTTGACATTTTTCACAAACATTGGTCTGAAAGAAACTTAGATGTTATTTAGAATAAGAAAAAAAATGAGCAAAGAGCATTGTTGTGTTATTCTTATGATCAGTCGTTTCAAGATGTGCTGCAAAATCAAAATTACGTTTTAATTAGATTGAATAAGTCTTTGTTACAGTGGTTGTTATTTTACCATAAATCTGGTTGAACAAATTACAGTAATGCAGAGATTTTTTCACTGACAGTTGTTCTGCTAAAATTTCTGGTTCACCATTGAAATTCACGGTTCATCGATCCACTCCACATCAACAACCTGCCGCTGTTGACATCCCATTTCAATTCCGCGACACAAGACTTGTTGTCTCGTGTTTTCAACGAAAAAAAAACAACAAAAAAGAACAAAATAATTTCCGAACTAGTACTCATTACGTACATTCGTGATAGTGCTATCATGCACACTAAAATAAACGTTTTTCTAATTCAGGTCTTGATGGGTACCGAGAATAAAATAATCCTGACCTTTATCATAGTTGCCGTCTTTTCGTTCGTTCGAGGAGCAAGGGATTTTAGAGGTAATGTTTACGCTATTCTGCATTATTTCGCCAGTAGAATTCTAATTAAGGTGTTGTCTGAACTGAAATTTTGGAACAATTACGGGGGCGTCGTAAAATCGATTTGGTACCTCTTAACGTCCATTGAACGTTAAAGGAAGGGGGGGGGGGGGGAGGAATCAAGAGAGAAACACGAACGTCGATAAAGGATGGACTGATGTCGCTACATTTCATTGTTTGAAGAAAACCAAAACGACTGGCAGTTGAAATGCTTCAAGCCCCACACTATAAATGACGGTAATAAAGTACAAAACAATACTGGCCGTTATGCGGCACCAAATCAATTTATAACGCTCCCCTAAGATGATGTTACACTGACGAGGCAATTTTTCTTGCAACTTGTCTCGCAACACTAATGCGAGACGAGTTGCACGAGCCATTGAACCGCGTAACAGCCCGTAGAATGGCTAAAATCGTTGCGAGAAGAGTTGCAGACTTTGCAAAAAGTAAAATCCAGTTCTCCTTTTCGCAATGAATTTAATTTCAAGTTGCAGGAGCCATTGTACCGTGTAACATCGCTTTCAACGGCTAGTGCAACTTGTCTCGCATTGGCGTTGCAAGACAAGTTGCACGTAAAGTTGCCTCGAGTAACTCTACCATCACGTCAAAATTTATTTAGAACAAGAGGCTCATTAAGCCTTTACTCGGGGTACGACCGCGTGCGACCGGGGACAAATCCCAAATATGGCAGTCACTGGACCGAATCGCTAATCGCGACATGAAAAAAAAAAAAGAAAAAGAAATGGAACCCAAAAGTTGACTCGTTGTACCACGAGTAATTAAAAAAGGGTATCAGTATTGACCGCAACCAATGGAATAAAATTTTAATGTTTTTGTACTTTGTACAGGACGATATTTGAAGAATGAAAGCGAGTGTGACCCGGTAGGTGCCAAGTCAGTGTGCGAGTTTATTGCGTGTCACGCGGGCCACGCGAGACTCAAACAACGAACCAACTGCCACTTCCGAAAAGTTCGTAAAGTGTGTTGTAGATTTCTGTGTTCTGGGGAGCAATCAATGTGTATACCTGAATCTGGTGTCTGCCCCAGTCCTCACATACCAGCAAAGAGCGAGACCCCCTGCAATGTCGGATACAAATGCTGCAAGATTCCTGACCCAAAGTGAATGTTGAGTTATTTTCTCATGCGCTTTGTCCTTAATGCACCTGTTTGACTAAAAGTAGCACCTAATGTGTCTTAATCAGTTGTCGACAAAGCGATTGTATAACAACACCTATAAATAAGCGAGTCTTTGTCTAAATCTTTTTCAGTACAAAAAACTTTAGGTATACGTAGCAGATAAACAATTGTAAGTAAGATTTGAGTTTAAACGCGAGGAACCATGTCAAGCAAAAACATACTTTAGTTATAAATGGCGGATATTTTAGTATTCTTTTATCTGTAATTAAATCCGCCTCAATCAACTTGTTGGGGTAAAGCCTGGTTACCATATAATTGCTCACATCGCAACTGTCGCTCTCGTTGTAATAAACATGTTCTGCGACTGGATTGATTGGTACGACAAACTGGTTTCCATAAAATCGCAGTCATTTCAGCCAAAATAAATTGCGGCAGAAGAGGTCTGGAAATAGTAAGTTGAAAACAAAGCCGTGTGGAGCCTGGGCCACTACTCACAATGAGTTGTGGGAAGCTTTCGATTGCAACACTTGCGATTAATTTGGGGGAAGTAGTTTCCATATATCGCTCGCGTCGCTCCTGTCGTACCCGTCTCGAAAATCAAATCGCGACAATCGCAGAGATGGAACTTGAGCGATCCTAGCGATTGCAATCGCAACTATCGCTAAAACTGCACCTATCGCGAATAAAACGGTTTCCATATATCGCTACAATAGCTACGCATATCTTTTCAGCGACAGTAGCGACTGCTGCGATGTGGGCCATTACATGAAAACCAAGCTTAACATTTCTTTTTTTTTTGTTCAAGAACAGTCTTAAACTTACGCAAGAAATGGTTCCAAAGCAATGGCCGTTTGAAAAGACATCATCAGTCTAAATATATAAGATATCTAGAAACTGAAAGAATAAAAAAATGTATGTTAACAGTGCAAGGGAAAAAAATTTAGAAATTCTATGCAGTATCTCAACTCGCAACATGCATTGACTTGGCTTATTGTATGACGTTCATGTTTAAAAGTAAATTTCGCCCTTTAATTCCGTCTACACGCTTTTTTTTTTATAAGAACCAGTAAATTTTGCCGAGCCTCATTGTTCTTAATTTTTTGGCGATTTCAGCCT
>JAOEHV020399051.1:0-10700 GCA_025447995.2 Isaurus tuberculatus | reverse complement strand
ACCTTTTTAAGGCCTTAAATTTGCAAAGAGACTCATAATGACTTTTAATGACTTTTAATGCCCCGCGGGAACCCTGACTATAATAGTTTTAAAACATCATCAGAAAGTGATTTTCATATACAAGAGAAAAGAACAAAATCGTTTCTAGCGAATTCCAGCTAGTGCTAAATCCTTTTACGAGCTTAGTGGCCCATCGGAGCCGGCGCTTATCTCCGGTTTCTTTAGTGTTGAGCGGATGAGAGTCCTTGACTCTCCCTGGACGGGGCACTAAACCATTGCAGGTTAGCTCCCAGCTGAAGCTGGTACTCGTTTACCGACCTCGTAAGGATGGAAAGCTGAGTAAACTTTGGCGGAAAAGAAGGTCACATACAAATGTTCAAATTTCGGCAGAGCCGGGGATCGAACCAGGGACTTTGTGGTTGGAAGGCAGAGATCTTACCAACTGCGCCAACCACGCCGGGAATTCTAGAGTTCTTCATTAATTCAATTGTTCTTCAAGATTTCCATGCAGGGCCTGAGTAAATCCTGTATAATACAGTACATCTTGCTCATGTCACCGGCTTGGGGTGAAATAAAGACTAGAATAGTATAAATGATGGAATATTTTTTACCTTTTTCATTAGTAGGCTCCTCTTGTTCGCAGTCTTCTCCATGTTTTTCGACTCATTCTGAATTGCATCCAGAACTTCTCTTTCAAGGCTCTGTAAAAGATTGAAGCACTTTAACACAAACAGGAACAAAAACAAAAGTTCTTAAACGATCAAATTTCACTTTGACAAAAATAAACACCACAAAACGTTATAAAACACGAAATATCACAAACGTTAACAAGTTTAAAAAGGCTCCGAATATCGGACAGGCTTCTAATGAATATCACGCAAAAGGGTAAAATATAGGGCTACTTTGATTGGCTTTTATCGTAATTACAGTAAAAGGGATAAAAAAAATCAAAATTCAAGGATTTTCGGGTTTTCTGGGGACACGTGTCAACGATATACATTACATGGCAGAATAAAACAATACCTTACCTGAAGCTCCTCCAAATTTTGATTCAGTTCTGTTTTCTCCTTCATTGCTTTATCAAGATTTTTCTCTAGTTCTGAAAACGTAGAAGACTGTTACCAAATTCTGAACTGTGTTAGTTTTTTATTATACTACAACATTTTTTAAGATTAGGCTACCTTTTGTTATTTATCCCGCAGAAAAATGCGACAATTAAAAAAAGGGTAAAACCGTATACTTGTGGGATGTGTGGGAATGATAATAAGTATTGATAGCACATGCGTACTAGGATCAAGTACTTGCAACCACTATAGGCACTGAGGCCACGTTGGTAGCGGGCATTACCCCTTTGATCTACCATAAATAATTGCGTCCTTATTTGTTAGCAGCCGAGGAAACCCCGGGGGTTTGAACGCGGGTCACCCACAATCAAAATCATTGCCTCTAACCTCTTGTCCACACTTCTATCTGGGTCGATTTTCAATATTTCCTTTGAATTTAACCATGTTAACTCCTCGAATATGTATTTTTTGAAATCAACCTTTCCCAGCTTTAGTACGTATAATACCGAGCTGTATTGTAAAGTACTTGTTTTACCTTTTTCTCTTTTTTTGGATTTTCTAATAGCTTCGCTGACGACGTTCAAATCTGCTCCACATGTCTCCAACTGTTGAGAACGGTTTTCAACAGAAATATCCTCCAAAGACTGAAACAGTAAAATATTCCGTTTAATTTCTTCGTAGTTACAGATACAACAGCAAAAATAACATTAAGAAAAAGAAGGAAGAAGATCGTAACATCTGTAAACTGACCATGTAATGCCCGCTGACCATCCGTGCCCGGATTAGTTTATCTATTTAATACTTGGCACTATTAAACTGAAACTAAAATGAAACCATCTTAGACCGTGATGAAAAACCCACTATAATAATCATAAAAATGACGATAGCAATAATTACAGACAAAACAAGGTTCTTTAACACGAAAACTGATCAAGGAGGGCAATATTCGATGCCCTTTTTCTGTAAACTTAACCCATCCTTGCTGTTTTAATAATTTACAGCCTTTTACGGCTACAAGAAAGACTCTTCCGTTTACCATTCTGAAAGTTAAGATAATACAGCAGTCCGAAAGGGAAAATCTTTCGATCGTAGGGTGATAGCTTCCACTAGATGCTAGGTATGTCTAAGACGAAAGGAGCATTTATCACTGCTGGGAGTTCATCTGTGATATATTAGTGTCCCGTCAATGGGGAAAAAAAGAATCCCTCGTTTAACACCCTTGGGAGCGCCAATCTTGACCATAGTGTGATAGCTTCTACTAGATGCTAGGTATATATGCCTACGCCGAAAGAAGCATTTATTACTGCTGGGAGTTCATCTGTGATATATTAGTGTCCCGTCTATGGGGAAAAAAGGAATCCCATCCTTTAACACCCTTGGGAGCGCCAACATGATGGCTGCTGATTTTTATGCCAATTGCTTATTTTATTTATTTGTTCCGTATTTAATCCTATATTCACAATGTTTTTCATCTACAACTATCACTAAGAATATACTGACAAGATCTAACGCAACAACTGCCTACAAAGACGTTCAACTTGCAGAGAAATCAACCTTTTCAGCCCTCGCCGCGGCTAGATTTGAATACAAGAACTACACAAGGAAGCTGGAAAACCATAGATCAAGCTACAGTTTAAGAACTAAAAACCCGCGTAGGATATCGTACGGTGACAGATCGTTCTGCAAGACTCGACGGACTAGCTCCTTTTTTACCTTCAATAATTTGTATATATAATTATTTAAAGATATTTTTAATTGAAATTTTATAAAGTTGTAAGTAGCATAAAGTAGTATAAAGTTTTTTTGTATTATAATATATTTTAACACTGTAATTTAGTTTCTTAACTGAAATGTGTTCAATTGACAGTCATTATTATAACACTACAGAAATAAAAAAAAATACAAGCCCGGCAATAAGGTTCAAAAAAACTTTGTTTATTACCTGTAGTAACTCTTCTCTCCTTCGCTTTAGGTTACTTGCCAGCATGTTTTCAATTGTGTTCTTTTCCCTCTCACACTGAGAATTTAGAAAGAAAATTAATGTGCAAAATAACTGGATAAACTCTTGCAAATAAAAAAATAATCAATGCTAAAAATTTTTTTTTTCATTTATATATGTGAACAAGCCTCCGAGAAGGAGCCGAAAGCTCGTATGCTTTAATATATAAGTACTGTGTAATAGTTTTTTTAAAAAAATTTTTACTAGTACATAAATGTTGTTGTTAAAAATCCATTAAACAAAGTTTTTCACTCACGTTGAATGATATAAACATCGTTTGACCAATCGCCACCCATTCCATTTTTACATTTGTCGGACTCTCCATGTTTGTTGTATGTTCCTTCACCAGACCAGCATTCATGACCATTCTGAATACCAAACACCTATAAACAAGATAAAAATAATGATTAAATCTAAATCCAAACTTTAGCTCATATTCTACACGTAGACAAGGATTAAACGGTCTTTAATAAAAACTCTTAAAAAGTATGTATGTATGTGTCTAAAAGTCTAAAATAAATGTAAACATGTCTTTAATGAGTGTATCTGACTGAAGTGTTTATTTCTGGTTTCGTTAGAGTAAACTGGACGTGAGTCTCTGACTCCCCCAGAACGGACGCTACTGAATTCATCGCAGGTTAGCTCCCAGCCAAAGCTTGTACAAATTTACCGACCTCTTAAGCATAGAAAGTTTAGTCAGCTTTAGCCAAAGGTCACACAAATGTTCAAATTTCAGTAAGGACAATGTTCGAAGCTGGGACCTTGTGGTTGGAAAGTAGCGAGCGTACGTCTAAAGAATTGCAGCATATGTACGTCTAAAAATGTATATTCATATATTTCAAAAAATAATTTATAAATATATGTATGTCTAAAATTTAGTTTGGATTTATTGTAGTATTTTATTTCCAAGGTAGTAAAATCGCTCTGATTTTTTTAACTATGAAAAAGCCCTAAAGAAAAAAAAAACATGCAATATCGAGCCCGAGAACCTAAATTCGTGTCAAAACACCCTTATTACCTTTGGACATTTTAGACTTAGAACCTTGTTGGCATAGCCTACAGTGATCGAAAAAGGGCATTTTTCAGTGTAGCACTCTTTCAGAGTGTTAAAAAAGTGCTTTAAACCCGACTCTAAAAACAGCGCATTTGAAAACTACATACAGAAATGGCAATCCTCTGAGGATTTTTGTCAAACCTTGGCATTAAGATTCGGGGCTTCTTTTTTTCACTTTTAGTTCTCTAGGCTATGAGTCAGAACAAAAAGGTTAAAAAGGAGCGTACATAAAAAATATATGTACAAAATCAAAATGAAATTTACAGCTTACCTTAAAACTCAACTTCTTTGCTTTTAGGAAGCATTCTTTGACGTTCTTTACCTGTCCGAGGTGTTTTTTAAGGGCTCTGTTCCTGGCATCGTTAAAGCAGCCAACGTGTTCAAAGGAAACTACAGGTTTTTATTTAAAAAACAAACAGTTAGTAAACTTTGTACTGGAGAAGACTTTTCTTTACATTGAAGATGGACGAAGTATATTTCGCCCCATGTAACAGAATCCGGAATTCGGAATCCAGCAAACTTTGTCGGATTGTTGGAATACGGAATCCACAATAGTGGAATCCGGAATCCTGAATCCTGAATTGATTTGGAATGCGAAATCCAAAGTGCTCAGAATCCGGAATCCAGTGATTTAGGTTTATCTTGGAATCCGTTTTACAAAAGAGGGGAATCCGGAATCCTCTGTGGATTCTGTTAAATGGGGCGATATATTAGCAGGATATCAATTGCTGAGCTTCTTAAGCGCGTTCGAAATGATGTTGATCTGGGAGAGTTTGTGAGAAGGAGCTGGTTAAAGGGGTATGGAAATGTTCTTCAAAGGGAAAAGGATAATTCTATAAGGTAGTTTCTTAATTTAGAAGTAAAGGGGGAAAAGTGTAAAGAGGAGGGAAGGAGGGTGGGGGGGGGGCGAACTAGAACGACATGGATACTGTATCCAAAGGAGAATACAAGAAGGAAGGTCATAGAAATGATGCTTTGATCGTCGCAAAAGAAAGCATGCAGCCATCAGGAAAAAGAAGTGACGGCAACGTGTTTGGAAAAGGAATTCAGACCAAACTCATTGCTGTTGTGTTCAGGGAAAGTATATTAATGTTTGGACATCTTATGTTTCCCAAATGTTTCTCCCAGTTTTTTAAACCTTTGTCAGTAGATACAACTTTTACCGACTAGAATCGTTTGAAAAGGTAACAACACTCTTTCATTGCAGAAGTGTTTCGCAAATCAACTGCCATCATTCGTGCAAGAGAGTTTAAGATTGACCGGTTGAATGTGGTTATTTAAGGTAATATTTTCAGGATAGTTATATATATCCTCCTTGATTTTAGAAAGCATGTGCACATACATGAGCAGGCAAATGTTTTCAACTTCTTTGAGACCCGAGAGCTGCAAATAGCCCCTGAGACTACCGTCGAAACTTTGTGTGTTTCTTTTACATAAAATAAAAAAGAATAAATGTAATAAAAACTGCTAGTGGACAAAAGTTTAATGTCAATAGTTCATGTCTCGAAATTACTGTATGACTCCGGTTTTAGATAACTATCCGAAATATTTTTAAATGTCTTATCGCCTGAATGTGATTGGGCACCGACCAGTTGCTATCTTGAAAAAAAAAATTATGTCGCAAAGTAGCGTGCTTTGTAAGCAGTAATCCCGTACTCATCAAATTCTGACATCTGTCTGAATTTGTCTTGGGTGTTTCTAAGTCAAATTCATCATTTTTGTAAACAGCCAACTCGTTTACTTTATGAATAAGTTTTTAAATTCTAAATAAGTTAATACTTCTCAACTTACTGGCTGGTCTGTGTGTGAATATTTCTTCATTTCCTGAAATAAATACAAGAATAAAAAGTGATTGACATTTTTAGCTCCATAGGAGTTGAATTATATGAAAAGTGTGATTTCATTGTTGATAAACCTAATAAATGTAATTCAATGGACAAAAAACTTGTGCTGTAAATTGGAGATTGTAAAAAATATGGATTACAATGATGTAAGTACAGCACAAAATAAGGATAGTATGATCAACTACACATAAGGTATTTATTGAAATTTTATTACAAGTCTGGTAGTTCACCCCATGTAGCAGAATCCACAGAGGTTCTGGATTCGAGATTCTGACCATCTGGATTCAGGATTCCAAGAGTAAGCCTAAATCCCTGGTTTCCGGATTCTGAGCACTTAAGATTCCGGATTCCAATTCAAATCTGGATTCCAGATTCCAAATTTGTGGATTCCGGATTCCAACAATCAAATTTTGCTGGATTCCATATTCCGGATTCTGGATTCTGTTACATGGGGCGAATAAGTGACTTAGGAAAATTAAAGAATTTCAATATTCTAAAGTTATACATGCCAGTGCTTGCAACAACTAAGAATATATCATGTACATCGCAATGTTTTTTTGAAATATTTCTGACGCATTCCATAAGAAGAATCAGATTGGAAAACTTATATATAAGATTCCATGTTAAATATTCAAAGTACTGAAATCCGACTAGTTGTAAGCAATAACAAAGAAAAGAAAAAAAAAAAAGAAAAGAGAAAAAGGAAGATGGAAGAATAATTTTAAAAAGATGAAAGGCTCTAAAATGAAAACTTTCAAGCGTGTTTAAGCTGTAATTTTTTAAAGAAATCCATTGAACACCACTCATTGAATTCTAAAATTGCTTTCAAGCCACTAGTTTGCCGCATGCTCTACGGTGTGATGTAAAATAATATTAAGTGGCTATATTGAACAAAAAGACCGTGCAACTCTTTAATATAAAATTCACGCTTCTGAAACATTTGGCGGAAATTTTTTTCCAAGAAAAAAACGACTTAAATTTGAGAGCAATCCCTGATCATCTCTATCTTCAACGATCTTTAAAACTACTTTCCAGGTCTCTTGATTGCTGTATTCGTATTTGCTAAATGTAAGGACCCAACTCACGTGATATGAAGTACACGCTGTTGGCCCATGGTCCTCCTGTTCCATCTTTACAGGTTGTTTCTTTTCCGTGTTTATCGTAAGTTTCCATGGCGTGTCCTGACCAACACTCACAGTGATTCTGGATTCCAAAAATCTTGTATCCTTTGTCTTTCTTTCTAACCTCCATCATACATGTATCAGGGTCGCTATAAGGACCAACATACTCAGGAAGCGCTCGGTCATAGTCGTCCCTGAAGCAACCGACTAACCGGTGCTTAACTAAAATCATTTGAAAGCAATATGAGTTGAAGAAATGCATAAAAACTATTTGTAAACTGACGGCGCTAGACACTGATTCATTAACGAACAACACAATGATAATGATGACAATGGTGATGGTGATGGTGATGGTGACGGTGACGACAATGGTGATGGTGATGGAGACGGTGACGACAATGGTGATGGTGATGGTGGCGGTGATAAAGATAAAGCAATAACTAACAACTTACATGGAGCTATGGTAGGAGCTTTAGTAGGAGCTTTGGTAGGAGCTTTGGTAGGAGCTTTGGTAGGAGCTTTGGTAGGGCGTTTTGAAGGGCCTCCTGTAGGGCCTTTTGTTGGAGCTAAATGAACAGAATTCAATTGTGTTAGTTCTTGCAGTACAACAAAACGAAAGGCCTTTGAAAACCGCAAACAAGATTTTGAAGATATTATTTCATGTTCCTTGTAAGTATTTTATTGCTGAAAATAAATAAACCAACCCAAAGTACACCAAACTATTTTCGTACGGAGGTGATATTTTGACGCTAACATCTCCGTTAGAGCAATTGATCTACGGTATAATGTAATGTCTAATAAAATGTAAGGCAATGGAAATGAAAAAGGAAAACAACAGTCAAAATTATAGTTTCAAAAGAAATGGATGATATTCATTTATCACCATAAAAAAGAACCAACTGAAAACACCCTTTCGAGGTGCTGCCCTTAAGTATTTTATAAAATTTAATAATTTATTTTTTGGGCAAACAAACTTGTTTCAAGACTTGAATGATCAAATCTTATTAATAATTTTAACCCTTGGTTTAGCCGAAGCGCAAAGAGTAATTGCATTAACAAGGAAAAACTAAAAGCGCTTATAGAATATTGATGAGGTTTGTAAAAGCAGCAAACTTGCCAAAAGCAAACTTCTAAACCAAGTAATGTTAAGGAAAATAAATACCAGAACATGGGTTAATAGTTTATTCTTGGTTTAACGCTAACCTGTTCGAGAGTAAGGTTTATTTTTACCTTTTGTGGGCGCCTTTGTTGGTGCCGGAGTCGTTTGCTTCACTGTAATAAAGAATAATAAAAAGTCAAAGATTTAAACTTTTCCAAATTTTCATTACACTAAATTTAAAGTGCAAGCACCACCAATTTGACCAATTCCAAATTTTTTCATGTATTAGAAGAGAAAAAAAAGGCATATTTTTCGATTTTACTAATTTGAAAATTAATTTTGGGCAAGTTTTCGCATATCAAATTTAGCGTCAAAAAGTCACTAGTGACCATTTCCTCCTCGGTCCGTGAGGTAATAAAATTATTTGCTTGCTGGTGCAGCAACACTTTGGTAGATTCTTCGAGTGCTGAGCGTGTTGTAGTTTAACTTGTCGGGTCTTTAATAACTATTTTCTTTTCGAATAACCATTTTTTTGATTGTGGAGCCAACCATGAAAGAGCCGTTGCGAAAGTCACTTTATGACGTCACGCATATTAATTAGCTGTTATCTGGTTCCCTTCTCTTTTGTCGCTTACTAAAAAAAAGTACAGATCACACATAAAACCAGCAGTGAAATATAAAAACTAGACCCCTTACCCTAACCAATGAGGCAAAGTCAATTTTCGTGCTTGCACTTTGAATTTAAATAGGGCTGTGTTATATGAACCACTAAATTTCAGAGAATAAATAAAATAGATAATGTTAGAAAAAATGTGTTTAGACATAAACTAGGTTAATAAGTTGTAAAGTCATACCGGCAGTGTTGTGCCACGAATTAGTTGATTTACTAGGATCACAGACATGATGAGCATTGCTGGGGTCTTTCTCTCCTGAAGCGTAGCACACGTGCTTGATAACACAGATGCCGCTCTGTAACATAAAAAAACTCATTTTAGTTTTTATTTTCATTCACTCTTTTTATTTCACTCGCTTAATTCGTTTTAATGTAACTTCTGTAAGGCTAGGTGGTACAGCTTAATGGTAAAAGGCGCAGAACATGAACGCAGGTTACCTGTGTTCAAGTCTTACAAATTCTGTTATTTGAATGGATTTGTAGTGTATTTGTCCCTCGATGATCCTGCGGTCAATTCACCATATTTGTAAATACAAATTGGTTTAAGTCTTGTCGTATTATTGGGATTCTTAACTTGGGAGAAAGGACTGAAACTACGACAAATGAAAGGCTTATCATAAAGATTTCATTGAGAGTTTAATTTTCTTTATGAAAGTGTGTTACATACTTTCGAAGAAGAAGTGCAATTTTCTGAACCATTATTTTTCTGTGGGGGATGAAAATTTTAAAGTTAAAACAGTTTTTTTTTCTATGACTCATCATCATGATGACTGCGCTTCGTAAACGAAGAACTATAAAGGTGGATGTCCACGTCAACTTCAGGTGCGCCCATGGCTGAAAAATCCCATCCTGTAAAATCAGGCCCGGCTGCAGCGGCTGCAGATGAAGGTACAGTAATACACATATTTTTTTTCAGGCATCGTTCTTTTGTTTTGTTTCTTTTCTGGAACTTGATCAAAAAGCTTGTTTTAGTTTTTATATATAAAATATCCCCCCTCCAGAAAAATAAAGGTTCGTCCCTTTGATGTGTTAGCATTTGCACAATAACATTAAGATTTATAAATGGGTTATTCGTACCTTTTGTTTACAATCGACACCACATTGGAAACACCTGGAGTCGAACACAATCAAACTTTTCTTGTTGCTCTTTGCCTTTCCATTATTAGAGATCTGGATATCAATCTTCATAGGCCCGGCAAACTTGCGGCCGTAACTGTATTTTATTGGTAGATCACACATTACCTCACGGAAACTGCTGTAGGTACTTTGTGACTTATGGGAGTCTTTAGCAACCCACTTGTTTTTTTGTAACTAAAATGAATAGAAACGTTTGAAATATTAGCGATTGACATACAACTAGAGTGAAACCCAGTTAATGCGACCATCTTCGGGCCATGGAAATTCGGTTGTGTTAACGAGGTGGTTGTATTAATGGGGTTTTCAAACAAGGAAACGTGTGTTGTTAAAAGTGGTCGTATTAACTGGGTGGTCGTATGGCGGGGTTCCACTGCATACATATACATACATATACATATATATATATATGTATATATAGGTTGCAACAAAACCGTCTTTTTGCCCTTGGAAAGCGTACAACAAAACCGTCTTCTTACAAGGACGTTTTTTATGCATGACATATATATATATATATATTGACAAAAATATAACAAAATGGTTCAAGACTTCAGAGGCAGTTCATCGTTTTATTACTACAGCTCTGTTTCTTATGGTCTAAAAAAATGGCCACACTCATCTGGTAATATCAACGAGGGAGGGCACATTGTATACTTTTGTGTATTATGCTCGAGCGAATGCTTTTGAGCACTCTAAGGATTGGGTGGAGAGT
>JAOEHV020398942.1:0-10700 GCA_025447995.2 Isaurus tuberculatus | reverse complement strand
TTTGTAAATATTGCAAAATTTTAAACCCTGTTCTAAACAAAAATTTCCTTGATTTATACACCCTGTTCTAAACTGGACGGTCTGAAAACTATACCCTGAACAGCGGCACATACCCGTATAGTCAATATATGGGAGTACCCCTCCCGGGGATTTTTCACATTTTTTAGCTTGTAGCAAGATAGAGTTCAGCCTAACTATATTTATTTCCTAATAGTAATTATTCATGTGCTTTTCTGGTGCCTGCTTGTGTGCTAAGTACAAAAACCCTATACTGGATAGGGCGCTAACCAAGAAGATCACATCAAACCAACGATGATAGAAATGAAACTGCAGTTCCCCAAGTACTTGTGTTATAATTTCCCTGTACTTTGGAGGCATGTTCATTCTTATTAGGACCACTGATGACACAAAATACATGCCCATTATCTCAGCTAGCATCAGTACAATGATATTTGAGGACTTACTGCTTGCAATAGCATTGAAGAACTTGGTAAATGTAATAAGCAAGCCACGGATAGATGTAACTATCAAAATTCCCACCAGCAGAAATGAAACTTGTTGTGACCAGAACATAACATCATACTTTAGACCAAGCCAGTTGACTGTAATCTCAATGCCACGAGTAACTGGATCTACTTTTCCAACGCGATCAAAGACAATGTTTACTGTTGAGATAAAGATCTTCCAAATGCAATACCCTGAAAAAATATGTCCTACAAAATCAAAATATTTTCCCTGTAATGTTTTGGAGAATTCCATTCGTTCCCTTGTGTTATGCAAGTCCACACTTTCTAAAAATAACTGCCGACTCAGCTCTTCAAGGGCATTAACTTCTTGCTGTAAATGGCTGGTGTTTTCAGACCCAATGGTACTTGTGACACCACCAAAAATACCCCATAAACCTGCAAAGGAATATAACAAAGTATTGACCATTCGTAGAGAAAGAAGAACATGTTGAAAAAAGAGGAAGGTTTTGTAAAAGCAGAAATCTTTTGATAGAGTTCTTTGGACTGAAAGCAGGAATTGATGAGTAATAAATTGTGAATGAAAATAGGATGCGGTGGCATGATCATGTTTTGAGAGAAGAGGATGATCAGATATCAAAAAAGGGCTTAACAATAATGTTGAAGAAAGAAAGGGGAAATTACAGATGAGATGGAGAAAGATGATAAAGAAACAGGTAAGTTCCTGTTGTATGTTTGATAGGGTTCCCAACCTTCAGTGAAAATTGAGTTTGGAGACTTTTCCAGGACTTTCAAGGGTTTTTTCATAAAGGACTTGTTACTGGTTACTAGATTCCTGATAACCTTATATAAACAAACTAAAACCAGTTCTTACAGAGTGCAAATAGAAATCTAACATTGATTTTTTATTCTTACTGTTTATCCACCACAGAAAAAAAATTAGTTACATCTTCTATCATGTCCTGGATAGCTGGGCCAGGATTAATAGTTTTGCACTGTGAAATGAAAATTTCAGGACTTTTACATTAAATTCCAGGACTTTCCAGGACTTGAAAATATTTTTACGAAGTCAAGGACTTTCCAAGACTTGTATTAAAGACCCATGGGATCCCTGATTTGAGGTACTTGCTTCTGGGAAACAAATAATTAATAATAATTATTATATCAATCATTAATTTCTTAATAAAATAATTAGAATAAGGTTTAGAGGTAATCAATTTATATTTTCATGGACTGATGCCTTTAACCATATCTTTTGAGCCCTAGATTCCTATATCTTTTCCAAACCAAGAGACCAACTAAATGCAAGGGGCCAAGACGATAAGAAAGGGGGAGGATGCAAGGGGCCAAGAGGAGAGGGGCTGTGAGATAGGGGAAGAAGTTGAAGGTTTGATTTGATTGGTCCAATGAAACTAAAAGTACCTGATTTGTGTTGAGAAGTAGCAGCAAACCTTTCGTTCTCCCTCTTTGCCAACGCGATTCTTTTCTTTTTACTAATAATCATGTCCATAGTTTGCACCAACCGTTTTTCCAAGCTTTGAATATCGGCATTTGTCACGTGTCTCATGAAGTAGGTCATGTAAGTATATGGGCAGTTGACAGCTCCAAACCCTGACAGGATCGCCATTAGTGTAACGCCTATGACCCCAACTCGGCTTATCCCTTGCTCCATTGATAATATTCCATGCTTGGGGCTAAGAATCGGAAACGGATTGCCAATCTTCCAGAAAAGGTACAAAAACGAAATCCAAGATATGGCTGCAAGAGAAAACACTGTTCCCCCGCGCTCGACAAACCGCAGGGTTCTCACGAGAAAATACGAAATGTAGAATGGAAGAAGAAAAATCAGAGTAAACAGCATGGCATAAAGCCCGAGCTTCCAGTGGAAATACCTGGAATTTAAATCGAGTACTCCGAGTATTTCAAAAATAATAAGTTCAAACATTGTGCAAGAAAGCGCGAAGGTCAATGAAAAGACAAGCTGAACAGCGTTGTGGCGAACTTCAAAATTTTTAAACAGTCCTCTCATAAAGAATATCCATCCGAAAACGAAGAAAAGAAACTGAGAAGAGAACACAATGAAGCAGTCCCAAACAAACGACATTTTGGTACCTTGACCGGATGCCACGTTAATCAACCACAGTGTTTAGTAACGGAAATTCCCGAGCACTGCCGAAGTATTCCGAAACTCCTCGACCTCGCTCTCCGTTGGACACTATATACGAACAGTCACCAAGGATATGGAGTACGGACGACAAAATGGCCGCCAATCAATCATCAACGGCTGCTGGTGAAATAATATTCAGAGCTGGAGAGGTATATATAAAAACTGATAATGTTTAGTTGCAATTGCCAAATGCGTGTTTAATTTAGATTTTTAGTATTTTTTATTTACTTAATGTTGTTTTTTTAATAAAATTCGTTGAATTAAGTGATCTAAAGTTATACAATTATTGCCCTTATTACTATTAGTTATAATAATTGCAAAAAGTGTAGTCCATCCTCTTAAGTTTTTCTTTGCAATTAATAGTTTATGGGTAATAGCTAGTTTGATAGTTTTTTATAACATAAAGAACTTTTCAAAATCCTGAAGTTTTGGAAGAAAACAAAAATGCCCCGATAGTACTTGGTGTATCTCTGCTATTAGCTAAACCACTGGTTCAGAAGTTTTGGTTCATCACAAAAATAGCAGCTTTCAGTTTACTTAATTCATGTGTTCCCTTTACGATATCACAGTAAATTATCTTCATGCGTTTCTTTATATCTCTAACAGGAAGTAAACAACTCTGAAATTTGGGATGATACAGCTCTTATAGAAGCTTATGATAGAGCTATTAATTCCCTCAAGGTATCTCATTTTTCTATTTTATTTTAAAGGATAACCATAATTTTATTATGCCTTAAAAATTATGAATGTGTTAGTTTGTATATCGCCATGAAGTTTTTAGACAAAGGAGCCCACAGGTTTTTTTTTTCACTAAACCAATTTGATGCAATTTAATTTGTTAAAATCTAAGCACCACAAACATCTTGTAGAAAAGCTGATGAAGTTTTTTTGAAAACTGTTTCCAATTTGAATAATGATGTTCCATAAAAATGCTGTAGTTTTTATTTTCCTGGTTTACATACAAGACCAATTCATTGCAGTTTTGTAATAGCTTAGAGGTTAAGCTTGGATGTAAATTTTTAACATATTTTCTTTATGTTTAAAAATATTCGTTAATCTCAATAAAGGCATATTAAAATATTTCACTCTCTTAGAATCAACCAAAGAGAGCTTTTTCAAGACACTTTTTGCTACTTTTTATTGATTTTAAATTTTTTCGATGATTACATTTTGTTCACCTTTTCTTTACACAGAATGGAACTGGAGGAACAAGCAGAAAAAAGCATCATTCAAAACACAGGTATATACAATGAAATGATGAGAATAGAACATCATTTGAAACTTAGTATTATTAGTGGTACTACTGAGATCACCAGTTAAATTAAAATTCTTTGAAGCCTGTCAACGATTTTTTTCCAGGCTTCTCTGACTTTCAACATTATTAAATATTAAGTTATAATTATACAAAATAAGCAATCAATAAGCTAAGCTAATGCTAAGTTTTTTAGGAGCCTAGAGACCTATTGGAGCCTACTTGTATGTATCTTCGGCTTCTATGGTATTAAGCAGAGGAAAATCCTTGACTCCCCCCCTGAATGGGACACTAATCCATTGCAGGTTAGCTGCCAGCTGAAGCTGATACTCATTTACCTTGCAGAAGTGAAAAGCTGAAAAAGCTTTGGTGGAAAAGAAAGTCACACAAATGGTCAATTCTCGGCAGAGGCAGGGATTGATCTTGGAACCTTGTGGTTGGAAGGCAAAAATCTTACCATTTTTGCCAACCACCTTGCTATAAGTAATAAATGGACCCCTAAAAACTTGCTTGCTCCTTATTTCAAGATCTGGCTTAGTTTAGTGGTATAAATATGCTGCCACATTATCTCAGGGGTAGAAGGTTTGTATAAAGCCTTTCATGATAATCTTAAACTGCATACAGAGATCTAAGATCATTCATGTCATTTAATCTCCTTTAGAGTTAATAGTGCACATATTTTTCAATGTAAGATTTAGGATTGTTTAAAACTATTTTTAATTATTAATTTAATTTTTAGAAAAACAAAGAGTTCTAATAAATGGTCTGAGAATGTGACAAAGGGTAATGAACAAATTATCAATGGAAAACAACAATCAAAAACAGAGGTAGATGTAATTATAACTACCTAGTACTCTATTTGTTATATGGTTAGAGGCTCTCTCCTTGTCATTTATCAGCTAATGGAAAACTCAAACTTATAGTTAGTCTAACTGTTGATCGGAATATAGTGCAATTCAGTTAGTCGTGAAGAACTTGACCTCTATTACCAGGTTTACAGCTTTGTTTAACCTTGTCTTTTCTTCCTCTGACCTTCTGTTTGTTTTGGTATTAATTTTTTTTTTTGTCTTTTTATAATTTAGTTATTCTAGTGTCCAT
The DNA here is from genome assembly GCA_025447995.2 of Isaurus tuberculatus. NCBI lineage: Eukaryota > Metazoa > Cnidaria > Anthozoa > Zoantharia > Zoanthidae > Isaurus > Isaurus tuberculatus. Next base: position 5,719 of record JAOEHV020398942.1, on the reverse strand, counting down.
ACTTGATTGAATTGCTGTACTGTATTTAGCATAATTATAGAGCTGTACATGTATCCACTTGAACTGTCAATATTTCCAGTATGGCTACAACTAGTTGTTGTCATTTAGTAATTTTTTTTTCTTTTATCAATTTCTAATGTGCTGTAAAATTATTAACTCTAAAGTGGCAAGTTGGGGATGCTTGTGCAGCTGTATTTTCTGAAGATGAACTGGTCTACAATGCTGTCATTGCCTCTATTGATCAAGAGACCAACACTTGCATTGTTAGATACGATGGTTATGGTAATGAAGAGGAGCAATATCTGGTAGACTTGTTGCCACCAAATAGAGTAGATTTGTCTGATTATTCACATAAAGAAGATGATCATTATGTGGACTATCCACCACAAAAACCAAAGGTAAAATAGAGTGAGATTTGCTATGTGTCTAGAAGCCTTCTCTGCAGGTAACTCTAAAGAAAATAATTGAGAAACTAGTAAAGCAGCAAGTTCTCAAGACAGATGGCAGTATGGGGCAGTGGGTAAGGTCTCCAACCTCCAGGTTCTGGCTTAGATCCTTTGCTCTGTTGTGACTTGAAAGTTAACTTTTATCTTTAAAAAAGCTAAAGCTAAATCCTTTAGTAATGATTCTAGTAGTCCATCGGAACCAATGCTTACTGTATCTAAGGTTTCTGTAGTGTTAAGCAGATGAGAGTCCTTGACTCCCCCTGGACAGGACCCTAATTCATCGTAGGTTAGCTCCCAACCGAAACTGAAACTCATTTACATCCTCGTAAGGATGGGAAGCTGAGTGGAAAAGAAGGTCATGCAAACGTTCAAATTTCGGCAGAACTGGGAATCAAACTTGGGACCTTGTGGTTAGAAGGCGAATTTCCTATCAAATGTGCCAACCACACCAGGTACACCTAATTTTTATCTTTAATAAGCTTTTTTGCTCTGCCAAAGCTGACTCAGTCTTCCATCCTTTGATTTTGCAAAAAGGGTATCAACATCTGCTTGGAGCAAACCTGCTATATGGTGACATTTATTATTTTGTCAGGGGGGAGTTGAAGGCTATCATCCACTAAGACTCCAGAGAAACTGGAGATAAGCACTTCCAAGTTGAGCTACTGGGCTAGTTAATGAGTAGCTTAGTTTAGTTCTTAGAGACTAAAACAAGGCATTGTGAAAGTCACTAAACTAAACAAGGCTTTATTTTCTATCTTTCCCTTTTTCTTATTTAAAGTTTTGTTCACATTTCCCCTCTTATCATTTATCACATATGCTGATGTTTTGGTGAATGGTATTTGTCAAAAGTTACAGGCCTATAGATGAGAATAGTGTTTAGTTAGTAAGGTATCTTGATGATTATTAAAAATTTAATTCAAACTTAATAACAATATAAAAATAATAATAATCAAATATTTATCCAGGATAACCCTTTAGTATGAAGTACTGTTATCAGTGGGGTCCTGCTAATTAAAAAATTAAGAAAATAATAATTTTATAATAATAATAATTATTATAATAATACTAATTAGTATTGAATATTATTATTTGTTAAAAAGTTGTCTGAGGAAATGGATACTAGCTTCTGCTAGGAGATAACATGTGATTCATTACAACTGCTCCATCGCCAGTGGGAATGAAAGATATAAACTATAATTTATACTACAGAAACTCTAGATATGCTTCAACTTTGAGAAGCAAATCATCTAAAAAAGATTTAATAAGTAACACAATTTTTTACGTGTATGTTAAAAATACACATAAATTAAATTAAACTAAACCCTGTTATTGGTGCAACCTGTACTTCTCCAGATATTTTTTACTTAATACTTTGAGGGAAAACCTGATTATGTTGGAATGTAGCCTTTACAATTTCTGGTTGGGAGTTTCTTCCTCGGTTGTCAAGTTTCTAGCCTCTGCATTTTTAGCAGTACTTAACATTGGTTGGTTGAACATGGAAAATGATGTGACTGTCAGAAAATACATGATTCTTAAAAATTATGCTTTTTTGTTTAGAGTACCAGCAATGCTGAAAGCAACATGGAATGGCACCCTACAAGGTTGTCACCTCTTAGATGGCAAATTAGTAACTTGTGTTATGCTCCAGAATATCCTAGTGGCCATATGCATCAGGCTGTTATCAACTCATTTCCAACACCTTACACATGTAGAGTTACATTCACACGGTCTCAACAAAGGTACTACAGATCTAAATTATTAAAAATCATTAAAATTGAGAGTACAGCCATGTTTAATTAGCATTTAAGATGTCAGAAAAAAACTCAGTTTTAAGGGGGATCAAGGAAAATATAATTTTTTATACTATTAGGTTCTTGTTGAACAGTTTTGTTAAAAAAATTTATTACAGGGAAACACTGGCAAGCCTATAAAATACGACTTAATGAACTCTAAATTGAAATGTTTAATCACTGGATTATTTTAAGCTGTTTGGAGTGTAGGTCTTTCAGAGCTAGCCTTCAATACACAGGGTTGTCAATAAGCGCTGGCGACTGGTGATATCGCCAGCTTCTTGAACGTTTTCACTGATTGCAAAATTGCGGAGATAAGCGGGGAAAAAAGCCTATGTGGAGGCCTCTGGCCCCTGCAGCCGTCTACTTTCAGAATATCTCCGCCAACTTCAAATTAATTTGTTGACAACCCTGAACACATAATTATAGTTGTTCTTAGCCTTGTACAAACAAATGACTTTGTCAAACATTAAATTTGCCTTAAGGTTTAATGGGAAAAATTAAGAAATAGTTGATAACTTTCTTAACTCTGACTTAGATTGTTTTATACATTTTTCTGTCTTATGGCAGATTCCCCTTTTTATCAAAGGCGTATTAAGTTTTAACAACTTCAAATCTCCACAACACGACTTCAATCCATTCATTGCTAGCAATAAAAACTGTTAGTGATTCTAAATGTATTAAAGTTGATATTGTGTACTTTATTAATAGTGCTTACAACAACTTAAGTGACAGTGTAATTATTAATATATATTAATTATAATACTTTGTGATTTACTCCCTAGTCAAGAAGTGAACTTGTCAAGCCTCCAGTCATCATTTGAACCCAAACACAGTGGTAGTCATAGTCACAGTCCTTTTGTGAGTTATGTTAAAAACAATTCTTCAGTACCTGGGTTACACCATCTTTTGCATGGCTTCTCACCAGTACCTCCGTCTGTATCTTATTCAGGAGCACAGGTAGAAAAAATTAGAATCATTTTAAAAAGAACTTTCAAGAAAGTACATGTACCGTTAATGGAAGTGATATAGCTAAATCCTTTTCTGAGCCTAGTGGCCCATATTTTGACCAGTGCTCTGGTTTCTGCTAAGTGGATGAGAGTCCTTGACTCCTGCTGGACGGCATGCTAAGTAGCAGTAACAACACTAGCATTTACAACATCAGTGACATCAACAATAACAGTATCAATGACAACAATGACAATAACAACACATCAATGACAATGATAACAACAACGGCAACAGGGATAATGATAACAACCAAAACAATAACTAAGATGAAAACAATAACAATAACAACAATGACAGTGACATTAATGACAATGCCAACAAGAATGATTGCAACGGTGATGGTAATGACAAAACAATAATGATAACAAAGTACAATGATAACAATAGTAGTGACAATAATAATGACACTAACAAGAATGACAGCATCAGTGATGGCAGTGACAAAAATAATAACTACAATGACAACAATAACAATGACAACAACAATAATGAAAACGAGACTAAGAACAGCACCAACAACAGCATCTATGATGACAATAACAACATTGAGAATGACAACAATAACAATGACTAAAAAACAAAAGCATAAATGTTTACAGTGACAATAATGACAGCAATGAGAATGATACCAGAGTCAATGAAAACAACACTGACAGCATCATTTATATATATGACAATTATGATAATATCAAAAGTAACAATATCAACAATAACAGTAACCCTATCAAAAATGACAACTGGCAATAACTCTAATGATAATAACAAGGACAATAACTTACAACAACAACAATGAAATTATCAACAGTGACAATGTTAACGATAATGAGAGTGACAAGAACTCCTAGTTGTCAAAGCACTTCAGTTAGGTCAAGCTCCAACTAACTTATTTACATACACAAGGGACTATAACTTGTGACAGTAAATATCATCATTGGTGGTAGTTCATAAAAAGTTAATCCAGACTATAATTCTAACTGACGTGTTCATGTTCCATCCATTAGGCCAGTGTCTTCCCTCCATTATTTCCACCAATGGCAGCCAACTTTTTGCCACCATTTTCTAATGGAATTCAAAATAACTTTCCTCCAGTGGTAGGTGAAATTGTTCATTACTATTTATCAATTCATAGTAATAATGACAATTAGTAATACTAATAATGATAACAGTAAGAAAATAATCCTAAATAAATAATAGCTGGTATAATCATGATAATCACACCATTCAAGGTCTTAAAAAAGTTTGTAAAAGTGCCTTTTTCTGCCACAGTACAGACTGTTCATGTGTCAAGATTCCAACCCGTTGTAGATTTTTTTTTACTTTTAAAAAGCATTTGTGAGACCTTTTGGAGTGTTGGAATTTCTGGAGGTGTATGATCTTAAATTAAGTAGCATATAGTTGATGCAGTTGGTAAGATCTCTGCCTTCCAACCTCAAGGCCCCAGGTTCAATCCCTTGCTTTGCCAAAATTTGAACATTTGTAGGACTTTCTTTTCTGCCAAAGCTCACTAAGCTTTCCATCTGTATGAGGTCGGTAAATGAGTATCAGGTTCGGCTGTTAGCTAATCTGCAATGGATTAATGTCCCTTCCAGGGAAGTCTGAGACTCTTATCTGCTAAAGTTCTGTAGACATATATAGAATTTTCTTGTTCCTTGTGAATAGATTTGCCTGAGTTTTCTCAGTGTTTAGGAACAACTTTTTAATAATGTACAAATCCCTCCCTTTTATCACAGCATCTTTCAGCTCCAATTCCACCTCCTCCAGCACGAGTTTCAAGGAAGGATGTTGAGGATGATGATGCACTTGCCAGCATGTTAATGGCCTGGTATCTTAGTGGCTACCATACTGGATACTATCAGGTTGATACTGTATGTTTATTACTGTAGGATTTAGCAATGATAATTTGATGATCCTGCTGTTATGTTTCTAATTTAAGCAATTTGCAAGGCAGAAACCTTTCTTGCTCCACTGTATGTATTAAACAAAAAATGTAATAAAATATTAAAAAGAAAAGACAGAAACCTGAAAAAATCAGATTTTAATTGTTGTTGAACCTATGACCTCTGCAATACTGGTGCAGCACTTTTACAACACTGGTTTCATAAAGAGTACAGGTTAGAACCCCTTTGAAGCCTGATTTTTTCAGGTTCTGCCAGGTTGCAATTGCTTAAATTATGATCTTAACAGGGAGTTTGATAAAAATGGATGCTGCATTGGTGTTTCTATAGAAACAGTTTGAAAATTTTAAGTTATACACCATGAAAGAATGAGTGGAACTGACGTTTCGGACTGTAGTCCTTCATTGGAGTGAAGTGTGTGGAAGAAAAACAGTAAGGAGGTTATATAATAATGCATGGGTAGATTGCCCAAGTCATGGGCGGCGGAAGCGGGGGGGCTGGGGGGGCACTGGCCCCCCCAATAATTTGGTTGGAGGGGCCAGGCCCCCCCAATAATATCTGGCTAACAACAGCAACT
>JAOEHV020398833.1:7500-10703 GCA_025447995.2 Isaurus tuberculatus | reverse complement strand
ATGAGTTTTTATCTGCAAAAATTTTGTCTTTCAGATAAGTTTTCGGAAATTGTAATTATTATAATAAATTGGTAATATGACTTCGCGCTCATCCAATTTCGTTAATCACTCGTAATGATAACAGACCGAATTGGACTCCACTCAGTCCTATTACCATTACTTAAACTGCCCTTAACTCAAATCTTTAGTTTACAAGACAATCATGATAAAGTATTTTGGGGGCCATATTGGTATTTAATTTTACTCGTATATTATTATTTCTTTTTTTAGGAGAGGAAAAGATGTAACAGTATCCGTAAGGCATGCTGGGACAGTTTTAATACGTGTCTGTTATCTTGGCAGAAACTCAAGCTGACTCAAAAAGTGAACTTTCTGCTTGATTTATAGCTTAGTTTGTTGCTAGATATTTACAGAAAGCAGTTACTGAAGAAATATATCATAGCCAAGGTATTTATACACTAAAGTTTTTGTCTGTCGACAGAATGATTACCCAAGAACTGACGACCGTCTTCATCATCCACGCCAAAATTCAGAGATCACAAAATACATGGATGCTGCTTGGAGATATAAAGAACAAGCAGAGAATATGAATTGAAATAACTGTTATTTTCAGTTGAATTTATTGTAAATAGTGTTTAACCTAGAATATCACTTGAATTTACCAAAAATTGCTGTTTGCCACACTTTTAAAACTTTTAAGTTATACAAATTATTAAAGTTCATGTTTTTGTTAATTTTGTTAATTTACTTATTTTGTGTTACTTATCTCTATTTGCTTTATTGTACTTTCCCGCCAGTCTGCTTCTTTTATTTAATTCCAACATTGTCACCTAATTCTATACACTTCAGTGCGTTTTTTGTCTTAGCTATTGTATCTCCACATTTCAGTACTCCATTGTATTTAGCTTGCATATTTGCATATATTCTAGTTGCTAAAATATTTTCCGCTAGTTTACCTGACGATGTCGTCGTGAGGATGACGAAACGTCGTTTTTTATCGTTGGTTTTTATATTGAATTTTGTTGCATAGCTGGCTATTTTGCTGTTTGTAGGTTTTAAGATTGAGTTTTTTGAAAAATATCTTTAAAAGTTATTTAGATACCGCAAAGATTATAGAAATCCTTGACCAATCCACCAATGCAATATAAACCTGAAATAAAGTCAGTTTTGCCTAACATCAGCACACATCCATATCTTAAGTTAAAACTAGTAGTTATACACACAGGCAGAATATACACTTTCAATCAAGATAAAGGTAATAACATTTTTTATGTAGCGCTGATTATCACTAAATCTCTCAGTGCTTTACAAGCAAATACAGGGCTCAAACAGTAGAGGGTCTTAAGATAGTCTGCTACAGCGGCTCACATATATTTGAATAACAAAGAAATACCCTCAGTGAATGAGACAGACCACAACACAGGGATCTTTACCCTGCTCTTTCCGACAAGTGTGTTGGTTCTTTTATAGCCCCCCTATAGAGAGACTGGACCTTGGGTTTAACATTCTTATAATTATGAAAGAAGATCTGACCATTTGCAGGTGTTAGAACAAAGACAACACCTCAATTATTTTCAGACCCTACGGTTGGTCTGGTCGCATTTCGAACCTGAGCTTTCCACTGGATAGACTGGTACCTTACCAACTAGGCTAGCCAGGCGGGGTTTGTTTTTATACCTGTAGCCTGTTGAACTACATTGTTTCATTTCACATTGGCAATATAAATATGGGTTTCGCCAAAACCTGGAAATATTTTTTTTAAATCATAAGATTAAAAACTATGTCTCCATATTCTGCCAAAACTATGTACAACCCTACAATTGGTTTTGGCTTCCCTAAATCCTGTAGAAATTGCTGAATTATATTGAAGTCCTGCCCACAAATTGAATACAGTAATTTTGCTTGACGTTAGCAAAAGTAAGGAAAATCAATAAATATTGCTATTGTGTGGCTCAGTCTACACATACAGTATTTTGAATTGAATAAAGTTATTCAATGGAAACAACAGGTTTCCGAATCCCGAAAGAGTTAAACCCACAACTCTCTGATTATTAGCAAGACAATCTGCCTACTAGAATATAAACTTGTCAAAACATGCACATTACCATAATTATATAACTGTTTTTCCTCTAAGGGATCGATGCAATGTGAGAGATCTTCCCTATCTAGATCATTAACCAATTGTCATGAAGTAGATTAGGGTTTAACAGCCTGGGTGCCCTCCTGTCTATAGTGCAAAACTTTATTTAGAAAGCCAATTTATATAAGACTACATTCATTCAAACTAGTTATTTTTAAATGTTTCTCGATAAAATGCACCAGGAAGTATCGCCAAGCGAAATTCCTTTTCTAGATTTAGGATATTTATGAGAAATATAAATCAAACTTTGATAACCATCATCTGCACAGATAATTTTATCATAAAGCTGTACAACTAGCTAATATATACTTGTCCTAACGGAAAGTCAAACAGGCCCGTCTTCAATTCATTGTTCAGGTTGTATTTTTTTTTTCTGTAGCACTTTTCTGACATTGCTTAGTTGAGCTCTGCAACCACGTCCAATTTTCTTTGCCGAATCTATTCTTTTTCCTTCCTAATTTCTTCTTTTAGTATCAAACCTAAGGACCTACAGTACTGAAGGGAAAGTAAAGAACTCTTGTGAATCTGGAGAAAAGCTACTCCAAAAACTGGAAAATCGAGGCCCTAAACGTTCCTCTGCATCTAAGGATCTTCTTTCCTGCTTGTGTCACTGTTCAGTGGAAGCAATGTAAAATTTTGGCGAAACGTACTTTGGAAGTTTCTGAGTTCAGGCTTAAAAGCTGCCTTGTTCTCCGGAACTGAGTTTTTCACTATCAATCTTTTCGTTCTGCAAACTTGTCTTTACTAGGTCTGCACAGCCTTACAGGCGATGGTGTTGACGAAAAACCCCTAGGTTCTTGTTTCGTAAATCTTTCAAAAGGTTAGCATATAAAACTTGATTGATCTTCCCTACCTCTAATCTCGTTTATTACCCAACACTTCCTTTTCCCTTTTTGGGTTTCCTACTCTTACAACGTCCAGGAATATCAAAATGTCAAAATGTACCCGCACACGATGCGTTATTTGATGCGTGTTGCGGTGATCTCAGAGGCATACCACTACTACCAGGCAACTCTCTTAGCGTGTGCGGCGGGCTTTATAGTCACTGTTGCCATAAAGAGCC
>JAOEHV020398833.1:0-2500 GCA_025447995.2 Isaurus tuberculatus | reverse complement strand
TAGCGTGAGTTTAAATATTTGTGTTACTGTTGGTCTGTAGTAAAGAGAACAATTTTCAGCGTGCTAGTAAAGCAACATCGTGGCTTCACTATACAACTAAATCATTAGGATATAAAGAATAGCCAGGGACTGGCCAGGGGTGGCACAAATATCATACCATATTACATAATTACTTCGGGCGTTGGGGAATGGTAGGATTTTCTTGTTTGTTTACCAAACAACTATGGCGATAATGATGATGATAAAACATTTCACAGAATTGCTTTCGACTAATTATGACTTTGAAAGTGATGGCAAGGATACAATTATCTTTAAAACAAAAGATTCTTAAAGAAAACAAAAACAAAAGAACACTGAAGAGAAGAAAGCAAATTTAAAAGTCCAGCAAAGGGTAATATTCACTTGCGAAGTCTGTATTTCTGCTTGGGGACTATTTTGTAAAAACAAAAAAGTTATAAGGCTGTGGGTTTAGGTCGGCTTCGCTCATTTAATAACAAGCAAACTTCGACAAGCATCTAAAAGCAATACTTGTTGCAAAAAAAAAAAAATTCCTTAGTCCTCAAGGATGAGGCGGGTGACTAAGCAAAACTCCCGTTTAAAACTGCCAGAGTACATGACAAGAAGCTTTGGTTGGTAAAAACAAGGCAGGGCTTGACTTTAACGATGCCCCCCACCCCCCCCAAAAAAAAGATGTTTGGCCTTGATGGGGTCTGCAGCCTTCTTGAAAGTAAGTTAGTAAGATCTATGTTTCGTCAGAATCAGGACGGTGGAAAGCAAAAAACATCGTGCACATTAGAGACTGATTTCTCTCATTGGCAGCCATAAAAAACGACTGAAACAAAGTTGGGCCGGTAAATTTTTTTATTGGACAAGTAAATTTCGAATTTTACTGGCCCGATGGGTCACTAACTCATATTCTCTCTAAACAAGAAAATAAGAACAAGAATATGATTAAGAAAAACAGACCCTCTATGTTCATTCATCGCGGATCTTTAAGTAATCTTCCTGGGAATCACACCAATTATTCTGTATGTTATACGATCACTTAGACTTCCACCCACCTCACATCAATGAGTGGAAAAAACAAAAGAAAACAGGGTAAACGTTGAGTTATAGTCGTAAATAACTATTTCAAGGTTTAAGGTTACCGATTAATTTGATTTTACCTGTCTTCTATCACGTGACGGGAACTTGCCCCCAGAAGGACCATAACTGGAGCCAAAAGCTTCTTCTGCAGCACGTTCTAGCCATTCAGGAACCTCTTGTAACGCCTTTTAAGAATTCAAAAATGAAATACTTCAGTTGCAGATCAGTTGGAAAGCGGGATTAAGTCCAACTCACCTCAGACAGAACTTTCACCAAGCTCCTTGCCAAGTTATCATCTCTCCCTCGCTCAAAAAATGAAGTTGCCTTTCCTTTGTTGCCAATCCTTCCAGTTCGGCCTATACGATGTACATAGTCTTCAACAGACTGGGGAAGATCGTAATTGATCACGTGTACGACATCTTTAATGTCCAGGCCTCGAGCAGCAACAGACGTTGCAACCAGAATCTGTGCTCGACCATTGCGAAAGTCTTCCAAAGCTGCTTCACGTTCTTCTTGGCTTCGGTCGCTACATGAAATGATATATATGATGTTTAAATCCCCAGTTTCTGAAAAATGGCTGTTTTTCATAAAAGGGAAATTTAAACTTAAAATAAACTTTATGTGTATTGCCTTTATCAGAAGACTATGAAGCAAAGCAACTTCCAGTATTCTTGCAAGCTAAAACACTAAGTTTTATAAATATTATAAGCTCATTGAAACTACATAACTTTAATGAGAATTTTAACTACAGTCTTCATTATGATATTAATAACAGGGCACGAACGAAAAGGAGCAAGGCACTACATAAATCAATCGGGCGATGCGTCCTTTCATTTAGCAACACAGAACAGTGATTTATGTTTTGTTTTGATTTTTAAGAAAAAGCTGATACTTTCAAAAAACTTTAGCATGCAATAGGTTATATTACAGATATAACTTTGTATATTCTAAGTTAGTACAAGGTGCATAACTCACCTACTAATACTTGTAGATGCAAACTTGTGCTGCGATAACCAGTTTGCTAAGAAATCTGCAATTCGCCTCAACTCTACAAACACCAGTGTTCTATCCGAGCCTGTAGGTAGAATATGGATGTTCATAAACATACAAGTCATAAACGGCTACACATTCAAACACGAATACAGCAAACCATTTAAGAGACAGTCTCTGTAAAAGTGGTCCACTGCAATTGGGGTCAAAAAAACAGATTTCCTTGAAACTTTTCCAGTAAAACTATCTTACACAGACAAAAAGCACAAGGTTTTTTTAGATTTATGAGTTCTTCAACCTTTGTGTTAGTACACCAAAGTTTGATATTTGATTTATTCTGTTGGACCTTTGAGCAATTAGCCTTAGAAATTTAGATATTTTCAGTGTAAAGCGTTAGCCGTAAAACATGGCATTGCAAAACTAT
>JAOEHV020398724.1:0-10704 GCA_025447995.2 Isaurus tuberculatus | reverse complement strand
AAACACGTTTCTTGCTATAACTCGAAAACTAAAACAGATTTCAATATGGAGTTTTCACAGATTGAAAGATATTTCCCTAACAATACCAAAAAACCGAGAATTAGAAAAAGTTTTCTAGCAAACCTAATTAGTAACTGACTAGTCTCTTTCTTTTTTTGGCAATCATAACCAGTCCGGATAGCGCTGTAAAGTACGTTACGTTTAAAGAAGGACCTACCAAAACAAGGCAAGGAGGGCTACGGATTACCCAAAGGGCCGTAAAACCAAAAATGTTTGCGACTGGGGGCGAAAGATGTACGGTTATGCTTTTTGAAGAAATGTTATCCAAACGTCCACCCGAACTAAAAAACCTGTGGGCCATTCTACTTGACAACTATTTCAAAACCAAAGGGCCAAGTCTGGTTTAGCAGACAGAGAATGGGTGAACACAAAATTGGACAAAAATAATGAAGGACATGGCTGTAAATTCTGGTTTAGCAGCTGCCACTGCTAAGAAAATTACCAACCATTCGAGCAGAAAAACATGTGTACAAAAGCTAAAGAGTGCTGGTGTTCCCAGAGACAAAATAATTGACGTAACTGGACACCGCAATATTCTCAGCCTGAATTCTTATGAAGGAGATGACGAGAACCAGGCAAAAGAACTCTCAAATATAATCAGTGGATACAAACAAAAGAGTGACAGTCAACAACAAAGTAACAGCAGTCCTATTATAAAAGAGAGACTACCTCTTCAAGCTAGTTCTTCTAGCAACACCTACAGCACTATCAATAACTTCACAGGTACAGTGAATTTCTACGGTGGTTTTCCGGGGTTTCCTAAGCAATCCGATGTGCCAATGCCATTTTACCAAAGCACAGAGCCACAGCGTTCATGGAAAAGGATCAGAGCAGCTGTACTCTCAGACTCAGATGAGGACTAGCTATTATTTGTTGACTTTAAAACAAACTTTCATTTTTGCACCTTGATGAATTTAATACCATTTTTACTATAATTTTGCCCTTTTTAATGTTTATTTGTGTGCATATATATTTTTATTTGTGGCAACATTGAGTACTGGCCTATGGCCTCGTCCAATTTTGGCTGTTCTCTGAATTTTTTTCATCCAATTATTTCCAAATTGGACAGCATGTAGTCCTATTACATATACAAATTATATGGTAATATCTGGAGTTCTTCCCGAAATACGTGGTTCAGTTGACTAAAAAGCGCTTTCATAAAAAAAATTAATAGGTTATTCACCGAGTTTTGATCATGCAGAGTTTACTTTATATCATAAATAATTTGCAATCGATGCGAAACAGGTTAAAAGTACACATGTCACCACACAGTCTTTCGATCTGTTATCCAATCAGCTTTTCTGTTGAATTTGATTTCGAAATGCTTGAACGTGATGCATGTCACACTTTCTTGAAGGTGAAGGTTGCAAATCCTCACCTTGGGCTATCACCTCGTAGTGGTGGTGAGGCTTGAGTGTCTCAATGACCCTAAGAGCTGTACCGACTGGGACTTTAGTCCCTGACAGGTCTAACCATGCCGGATTGGTCAAGGGGTAGAGGGGCATGGCAAGCATGATATGATGAGACACACAGATTTGTGTACCTAGGAGCTACAGTTTCCAAAGCGGGCGGAGGAACTGAAGACATCGACAACAGAGTAGTCAAAGTGAGAGGGGTATTCTTGAGACCGAAAAAGATCTAGAGCAGCAATAGTATCAGTCAACGAACTAAAGTCTATTTAAAGGCTATATAAGAAACTGGTAAAACCAGTCTTAAACCTGCCATATTTTGAAAGATAAATAGTTAAGTTTTTAAGTTATTGCGAAATGTGTGCTTGATGAGGTAGATCGTGGTGATTTTTGTCCGCATTTTGTTTGAATTTGAACGCGGTTGAAGTACCGTGTTACTACTTTTAAAGTGTTTTCATTCTTGTGGTGTTTTATTATAGTATTTATTATTTTTGATAATTCTTGACAGTATAAGATGGAAACATACAACGACTTCTTATCTATAACTGTTGGAGGCCTTAAAGACGACCTTGCGTCAAAGGGGCTTCCTACGACTGGCAATAAAGTGGAGCTTGTTGCAAAATCTTTTGCTGCATGTGAGCTGAAGCTCCCAGTGAAGATATCCGAAGAACAGCATACTGCAAGCCTAAAACGTGAATATGATGCGCGGCTTTAGAGCTATAATTTGACTGACCAAAAAGAAATTGCTGGCGAGAACTGGATTGATGTAACTAAGTGGCCAACAATGGACTTGGGAAAACTTTTTAACTATATTATTGCTAAAACGGAATTTGAACTAGACTATATTGGTAAATACAAGGACTAAAAAACTTTTTCTTATTGGAAAAATAATTTTGTTGACACAGTATTATTCTCAGACAGCAATGTCCGAGACATCTGTTTTGTACAGAGTTACACCTTCACAGAAAGTGAATGATGAACCAAGGGAAGTGTGGATTGCTATTTAAAAAATGGTTTAGTACTCTGTGGGTGGTGCATATGCATTGCAGGGACAAGTGTCACTTGTAACCACACGATAGCGGTCTTGTATAAGCTAGAGTATGCATATACAAATGCAGATATAGATCCTCTTGTACCACAATGCCATGTACATGGAACAGATCCACACGTAAAGATGTCACTCCGAGGAAGATTCTGGACCTCTTCATCGGGAAAAATCGTCAATCAGATGAGATAGGTAAAGAGGGACTTATTTTAGATTCGTGGTAAAGTTTTGATCCAAGAAAGGCAGCACAAAGAAATGTCACTTATTGTCCAAAACAGAGTTTTCTCACCTAACTTAATGTAGAGCACAAAGCACAGCATTTGGGCATGTTTGAAAATGAGTGCTTTGAAGGAGCTAAAAGTTCAAACCAAACAATTAAACTTTTCGACAGAGGGCAGTCATATTTGTTGAGTGTTCAGCCGATTGCTTATTCCACATAAATTCGTACATTGGCAAGATGAAGGGTTTCTTGCACTGTGCTGGCCCCAATCTGTACTCGTGTTCTGGCACTCGGAGGAATGCATAAAAATGCTTGCCTAATTCATTAATCTTCTTTAATTTTGAATCCTCTATCTGCCAATATTTGATCAAAGGGTTCCACCTTGTTCAGAAAACCACTGTCTCTGACATTAAATTTGTCACTTGCCCGTCCTCCATAACATGGCAAAACATAACATACAGCACCATTGGGGATAATTCCTACCAAAAAATTAACTGTACAGTTATGTTTATAGTCAGACCATAGCACAGCCTGTACACCAGGGGTGTCGGTGAAGACCCCGGTACAATCAATTATGTACCTAACCTTTCTGGCAAATGAATAAACCAACTGAGTTCCTTGGCCATGAACCATAGCCAAGTGCTAAACACTTCCTTTGCTGTGGTCTCTGATGTACAGAATCGAAAGGGCAAATCCTCAATGAGTCACCCCAGACATAATCGTATTAGTGTTAAGAGAAATTCTTGTTCTAGCCTGAGATTCCTTTTGTGCCCTCTTTTCATATGAGGTGCCTTAACCCTTTCGCTCCCACAAGGCCGAAAACAGCCCGATGATAAATGTGTCAATAATCCGATACGGCCCGAATCGGCCCCTAAAAAACAGGCCTTCAATTCATTGCTCTCCCCCCCCCCCCCGCCCCTAGATAGTAAAAATCTGTTCAACAAAAGGCATTATATTGTTTTTAATAGATTGATCAATCAAACTGCAGTTGTGCGCATAATAAATCAATTTCGCTAGGGAGATATAGTGCGTCAAAACCAACGCGACCTCACAATTTCAACTCTCTCTCAATATGGAGACTACATTTCTAGTTGGTCAACAAGAATATTATGATCTCGGTTTTTCAGACGAAAAACTCGACAAATAATGATTCGGATATTGATTTTGTAGTTTTCGAGATTAATTTGGATGATGCTGGTTCGGGTTTAAGTAATATTAACGATGGTTCTGAGTCAAAATCTTAATCAAGCGAAGACGATCGTGAAGTAGACAAAACTTAGAGAAAAGAATTGGAAGACTTCAACCTTCCTGAGTAGATGAAGGGATGATTGCCTTCAAGGGAAGACTGGGGTTTCGGCAAAACATCCTGCAACACCTATTAAATTAGGAATCAAGTGTGAATGGCTGTCGACTCCGAAAATGGCTTCGTGTCGAACTTTGACGTTTATCTTGGCGGCGAAGCTTGCCTAAGATTTCATGGTTTGGGAAGAAGAGTTTATTTTATTTCTAGTACTATTCTTTTGGAGCACAAACAAATCCTATGCGTGCTCTACAATGCAATGTAATCAAAAAGGGCTTCTGCAATGTGCCGAGAAGAAACTCACTCGTCCCGGCAAACTCGTTCAAGCACAAAAAAGAAATATCCTATTCATTAAATGGCACGATAAGAGAAACGTGGCTTTTCTCTCTTCCAATGTTTCTCCTGGAGAGCAATCAAGGACCGTCCAGAGGAAAGTTAAGGAAGAACAAATTGATATCATAAAGCCTCATGTCTCTGACCTATACACGGCTAACATGGGCGGCGTGGATCGCGCAGATCAACTTCAGTCGTTATAATATATATATATATATATGTTAGACTAGGTATGGAGCTAAGATATAACTAAATTTCAGGAAAATTGCGCCATTGTTTGCCGAGAAATACTACTAAATGCAAAAACCGTTTACCATTGGGCAGAGGTACTATAGGCAATAATACTTCCAAAAATATGAATAAGATGGTTTCAATTGAGCTCGACTAAAAAAACTAGGATCACGTCAAGACGGCTACTTTATCTACAGACATTGATAACAAGTAAATTTGAAGAACCGGCCATGACTAGTTTTATTCTTGTATTTAAGGTAGGCGAGGACAGAATGTAACCCAAGGCAAGATTCTGCGATTTGATGAAGAACACTTTTTAGGATTTACCAATCCACCTTCATTAGAGTTTGTAGAATACTATAACAATTTCCTACCTACAGCTAGTACATGTGCAAATCGATTATACTTTCCTAGGGCTTCAGCATCACTGCCAAAACCACCCTTGGATGTTTTGTTCAATATATATTATGTATTTGCAAATTCTTACTTTGGTCTTTTTTTAATGGGGCATCTTTATTAATAACCAGGCTCGTCATTGTTCAAATGAAGATGTCTCCAGAGTTGTTCATACTGACACTTCAAGTTTCAAGCATCTCGCGTGAGACTTACGTATTCATAACTTTTGTCATGCTCTTAAGTTCGCCAAACAAAACCTCATGCATTTCCAAAACGTTTATAATATTTAATAATTTTTCTGAAATAACGAAATCGTGATAGTTTAACTGTGGTAACCGAAGAAAATCTTTGAAACATAAACTATACTTATAACATTAAAGGAAAGAAACAACATTGATTTGTCTACAAGTTCATTGTAATATCCATCCCTTTTACTATATTGTGTGCAAGAAAGAAGTGAGTGACAAGCAGCAGCAAGAAAGAGATGTAATTAGACACAAAGGTGCAGGTCATAAAAGTTCGAAAAGAGTCTTCGAAATTAACCACAATTAAACATATAATCCAGCATTGCCTAGTTTGTCAAGTGTTATTCACAAACACTTTTACCTACTTCAAAGCTCAGAACACCTCAAGGAAATTTTCAAAGGGCCACCTATTGTTGCCTTTCGCAAACCAAAATGCTTAAAGCAATTTCTTGATCACGCCAAAGTGAACAGAGAAAGCGATGTCGATAGTAAAGACAAAGCGTCCCTTGGGTGCAAACTTCATAACAAAATACAGAATGGGATAAGAAAGTGATGAAGGTTGTTGTTTCATTGAAAATCTGAAAACGAAAACAGACTGGATACTAGTATATTTGAGCAAGCGGCAAAGTTCAAAGCTTGGAATCAGCTGGAGAATGACTAAATATAGATGGCAGGTATTGAGTGCCATAGAAGCAAAGAAAGAACTTAGGTCAAAGGCAAGAGCTGTTGTGCTAAACAATCTCACTGAAAGAGTTAACAAAATGGAGAAGGCCAAATTGCCAGAAAGCCAAATTGGAAACTAAATCTAAGATTTGGAGCCAATGCAAACTGGACGAGCTAGCTGAACAAATTGACGACCTTGAAGAAAGATAGATAACATACGAGAAATATGTACTTGAAAAAGATAATATCTAAAAGTTTTCAAGAGATGGTTGTACGCAAGTACAATAAACTTGTTGTAGAAAACCGAGTTGGGATACAAAAACAAAGTTCTGGAAAACCCAAAGCATTGGATGAAGAAGACGAAAAATTTATCTTGGAGTGTATGGAACAGAACATTACTGCTCATGGTCGAAGACACAATGCAGTAATGTATACTGGCCGGCGTGTAAAAAAGAGAGATTTTAAGAAACTGGCCAACATCGGTCGTAAAAATTAGCTAAACATGAAGGGAAAATAAAAATACATTTTTTCTAGCAATTCTTTTATAAAAATACACACCTGTTTCTATAACTGAACAGAGCTTGAACATTTGTTTTATATTCCTGTTAAGTTGAGTTTTAAAATGTCCTGAGCAACCTCGTTGACCTTATCAACTTTTACATATTTGCAGTTCTTCAGTAACACATAATTGTGAGTCCGCCCATTGCGATAACATTTTTGGTATCAGGTGCTTTATTTATACCGCAGGGATTGGCTTAAATAGACATTTATAAAATTATCTGTAATCAAGGTACTTCTACCGAGATACCAAAAACTAGGGCCACAGCAGTTTTAAAGTATGCACATGATAAAGTTGTACTATTACATAGTCTTTTAATAATAGATGAGGCAAGTAGCAATAAAATGTTATACCTATTCTTTAGATGGCATTAGTACACCACGTTTCTATCCTTGATGTGATTTGAATAGGTATCAGGAGCGCACGAAACCAGCGAGTTGTGTTACCAAATGAGTTACCAGAACAGAAGACATTGTACCTAAATACGAATTTCCATTTAATCAACGCAACACCTGGAGTGAACAGGGTTATGAACTGTAAGCTAAAGATCGAAACAACAAAAAATAAAAATTTCAGATGAAAAGACCATAGTGTTTAAGCGTCCAAAGTATTTTGTTGGCAGCCATGGATCTGTCTAGGCGTCCGAATATATAAGATTGCGCTATGAAGAGCCTCATCTGTTTTTCGCCAGTGACGACAACAGCACACAAGACGATGCATATACTGGTTCTCTCATAAAATTGATGGACCAGATGAAACAGTTAACTATTATGACTGTCAAACATAATATTATGAAAGTTTCAGTCACTGACCACGAATGCCCTTTCCGCACCTACGAGCTGGAACGACTTCATCGTCTAAAATGTGGTATCGAGGAGTTCCTTTTCCAAACTTCAAACTTTACAAAAAACAAAATGCAGAATGACCTTCAAACTGCTTTGCAATCCATCAGCAATGTTCAAAGCCTATACACAGTTCCTCAACAGCCGTCACAATAGCATCAAATTCACCACTGAATTTCAACAAGCCAAAGCGATTCCGTTTTTGGACATTCTTGTTAAACGCTGACCTAGCACTTTTACTACATCTATTTACTGGAAGAAGACATTTAGTGGTCTCTGTACCAAACGGGATTCATTTACACCATGCAGATACAAAATCAACCTCATTCGCATGCTACTTATCGATGCTTCCGTATTTGCTCCACCGCTTCATTGTTACAATCCGCTGCTGAGGATCTCAAAAGGCTTCTGCTGAAAAATGGTAACCCTCAGGGTATCATCAATTTTAATACCAATGATGTACTGAACAAAAACAAGAACAAGCCAACTGAACCCCTAGCAACAGTCACTAAAAAAGTCGTTTCTTTATTACCTTTTACTGGCCTCCACAGTAATCATATTGCTAAACGTCTAAAATCTTGTATAAATCGTTTTTACTCTTTTGTTAATTGTAAAGTTATTTTTCAAAACAACCGACGCATCAAATCCTTCTTTCCATACAAGGACCGTCTCAACCGATCACAACTATCCAAAGTCATTTATAAAGCTAGTTGCTGGGATTGTAACGATTTTTACATTGGGAAAATTAGACGAAGACTTCACGACCGGAAAACAGAACATTTCAAGGCTCTTTGAAAACATGATCACTCTTCTGCTGTTACTGATGACGTCAAAACAACTGCTCACAACATAAAATGGGACAATTTTGAAATTTTGGCGTTCGGAAAAACTGACTACCATTGTAAGGTTAAAGAGACTTTAATTATTCAAGAAATGCTGTCAGCATTGAATGTCAATGTCAGCAGTGAAAAGCTTTTATCGTATTAGTATAGCTTTTCAAATGTGTCATTTTTAGATAGTTTCCAGACTACCAGAGCCCTATTTACATATACAGTTTAAATAGCTTTTCAAAAATTGTAACGGTTATACTTTTGAAAATGTATGTTGACTAGCATACGAAACGTTAAGTTTAATATGCATGTTTTTAAAATGTTTAACACCGCTGCTTGAGTTATATTTCTAATTAAGCTACAATGGCCAAAGACCAAGAGTTTATACTATGCATAGCAAGTTGGAAAGCTGGAACTATCTGCGATTCGACAAACAGTTTAAACAATCTTTGTCACAATTTCTGCAAATCAATCGCCACTCAAATACCAACTCTGAAATCAAGAGTTCAAGAATTTACTGATGCCGGACCAGGTGTAGATGTGTCTAATCATGATGTGAAATTCGAGGTTATAATGATAACGAATCCCGATTATTATGTTCGTCATCACCTCGCCAATGGTGACAGCAGTCATAACGAGGTTGAGAGTATTCAGTCCTACGTCCGCAATGCCATTTGCGATGGCAGACCATTAGAATGGGAATACAAAAAGCAGTACAAATGGACCCACAGATGAGCCGATAGAATAAATGTCATTTGCTAAAACTGAAGACTTTGAACATAAACGAATGAAATACAATGCCTTCAAGGTCTGTGAGGAACTTACTTGTCGGATCGATGGAACTCCTGCCCCGGATAGATTTATGACGGCCTACACCTCTCAGCAGAATGAGGAACTGTTCTTTAATGTTCGATGAACGCCTTCAGATGTTGATCGGGGCAAAAGACGTGAAAAGAGAATCTGTACCAGAAAGTCAGTACTTTAAGAAAGTCAAAAATTTCATGGACGTCCACTGTGAGGTTGGTGACGAGTATCTTGAGTTTGTTAAGGCCCGTTTACACGTTACGATTTGTCTGGCCGATTTGTCGGGCCGACGCATCGTGGGAGCGAGTCGGAGCGTGTAAAATGGATGCCCGATCACCTCCCGATTCAAATCCGATTTGTCGGCACGATTTGAAAAAGTCTGTTTCGGTCCTACAGATTTTCTGCACGTCGGCCCGACTTTCAGCAAACCAAAACAAACCAAAATTGAATTGAAATGACTGAAAAGAAAAAAACCCGTTCGTTCGAAGAAAAAGAAATTGAAATTTTAATTGTAGAGTGGATAAAGTACCCTTGTCTCTACGAAAAAATTAATCCTGGGTATTATGACAATGTATTGAGATATCGCTAAAGGTGAAATTGCCAAAGCAGTAAATGCAACGAGGGATCAGAAAAGTTTGTTTCAGGTGAGTGTTTTCGTTTTCCTTTATATATGTTTTGATTATATGGATTTATCAATAAAACTTTTTCGTTTGAACATCTCCGTAAGGCGTAATTTTTTTTTTTTATCGGGTCCTGAATATTAATAACAAAGATAATTTTGCAACGCGCGGATTCAAAATTTTCCTTGTTCGTCCGGGAGGGCAAGTGGTTTCACTTACAATATATAGGGCTACTTTTTCTAAATTTAGGGGGGTTTTTTAATTTCATGTTTAACATTTTTTGATACACTTTTAATTGATGTTTGTTTCATTTTTACAGCGTTTTGTTTTTGTTTTTGCGCAAGCGCGCTTTGTGTTTCTTTTGTTGTTTGCAAGATGGCAGCTATATGGTTGTTTTGTGTGATGAATGTCACACTTTTCCAAGATTTGAAATCCTTTCTGAATTGAAAATATCTTCAAAATGTGCCATTATGCATTTTGTCATACAAAGCAATAATAATTGTGTTTGAGGGCAGCATGGACAGGTCTTTGAGAGGAATATTTTGTTTTGAAAAATTTTCACGAGCGCCACTGAATACAATATGGAGACAGTTTCTACTAGGCTTTGAGTGATGACATCGCATGGTTATGGAGAAAAGCTAGTAATTATTTTCATTTACCAAAATGTGGCTCAATATGATTCTCTTTATTCAAGTGAAAGTATAGATAAACTAAAGTTACATCAACACATGGTTTGGTTGTAAGTATTTCGGATAAATTCGCAATTGCACTGCAGAAGAGTAAGCAATTTTTTTGTTGAAAAGTCTTCAATGGCAGCTAACATTCAGCTGTGGGTTCAGAAAAGACTGGAGGAAGAATATGCATATCCAAACTTTCTTTTTAAGCAAACGATTTTTCTTTAGCTGTACATACATTTAGTTTGGAATATTTAGAACTTCACACAATGGTTGCATTTAAAATTTTGTCAGAATTATTTCTATTCTGAACACATTTTTATTCAATAGTAAGCATTTTATCATTTCTAAATTATTTAAAATATACTGTATTTGATGTGAATTGAAACTAACTAAGATGAGTAGCACAATCACCCCTCCATTTTGATAATTTCGCCTCCTCGTTCCAATTACAATAAAATATCTCCCTTGGA
>JAOEHV020398622.1:0-10704 GCA_025447995.2 Isaurus tuberculatus | reverse complement strand
ACTCAAGACAGTGTATCATCACATTTCCAAAACACCTCGAATTTCGTCAAAAATACTCCGCTGCGCGTCGTATTTTCAACTCTCTTCTCTGTGTTTTGAAATGTGATAAAACACTGTCTCTCGTGTTTGATATATTACTTAATTAGTCAATTTACTATTATTTTTTTTTGTAATACGGTTGCAGAATCTCAGTAGAGATCTTTAATGTCTTAAAATTATACTTAAGAAATATTACATATTCTACATAACTTTTTTCTCAATGATTATTTTGAAATCAGTTCGAAACTGTCTCAACTTTAGCTTTCAAACTTCTCATATTTTGCTAGCAATAATTGATTAGAAGCATAGTTTGAAAATAACAAGAAATAAAAAAACTAAGATAAAAAAATATCATACTTAAAGGGAAATAAAAAAATAGATGTATTTGAAAAAGAATTTAGATAAAAAGTGATAATAAACTTGGTTATAAGAGGTGGAGAGTTGGATGCGGCAGGCAAGATGTATTCTTAAGGGAAAATCGCAAGAAGTTATTTTAAATGTTTGCGATTTTGATGGGAATCAATTTTCCCTTTTGGTATAATGAATAAAAAAAATTAGATGAAATAAAAAGATCTGTGTACATACCACTACGATAGAACAAATTACAAATCACACCTCCAAATTTATTAAATCAGTTTACAAATTTTACGTAGACTTTTAACTTTGTTTAACTAGTTTTCATTTGTTTTTGTTCAAAACGTTTTAACTTTCATCCGTTTTGGGCATTCTAGAAAAATGTTTTCTTTTTTGCTTGTTGACTTTTTTTGAAAGATGTTTTTAAAAAGTATATATCTATAGGCCCTCTTACCATCCCATTTTTGGATAAAAACTCTGCTTTTCAATTTTGTGCAAAAATCTGCTTTTACAGAGTACAATTCTCGTTTTCTGTATTGTTTCAAATGAAAGAACCTCTTGCACTGCTTCTTTTATAAAGAAACCCTTTGACTTAAAAGCACTCAAGCTATCCTAATCCCTAACTTCTCTTAATGAATCCTCAAAATAAAACAAGTCGCGAGGTGGGCGGCCGGGGACTAACGCTCTTCAAGATCAACCCTTGATCAAAGCAAATTTATGTTCCATGTTGTTGGGTTTTTTATCGTTGCTTTCTTACTATTGACTTTCCCGGCTTCGATCGGCATATGTTGTCTCGTTTGTGATCTGTTTCGATTTTGAAGAGCAAAGACTGAAAGAGCTCTCAAGTGACTCTAATTCTTTTGTTTATCTGAAACAGATTTTAGCACGAAGAATCATAAAAAATGGCATGAATAAGCCGGCTATTGTCACAGATTCAAAGCCATTTTCACACGTGATACTCATCCAAAACAAAACATGACGATTACTCTCTCAAAAGACTGTAATTTAGTTCTTTAATATGCGTCCATCACCTTTTACTAAGGTTGTTCAGCTGAGGACTATAATCTTGAAATGGCGTTAAACGAAAGTAGATTGGCCATTAAGATGGCCGCTTAAGTATACAAGAGTATTTGTAAGGTTTCTTTTTCGACTTAAAACCAAAAAGTTAACTAAAATTTCTTTATGATAAGTCAATCACCTTCTAAGTTACATCACAAATCGCAGGTGAAGCCGTTTCTTTTGTGTTTATCGTAGTTTATCAAACACAATTCTAAATTGTAACTTCAGTTGGCACATATCAACTCGCCACATGCTTTTTGTTTTCTGAGTCTAAGGCTGTTAATCTTTTGTCACTTCTTCGTTTTTTTTATATCCACTTTAATTGTTCATTTAGCTTTTGCCTTATCGTGTATGGAAGTCATACAGGATTTTTTTTTCTTCCAAAGGATTTCATTTCAAAAGAAGAGAAAGGGAAGTTTCGAGACATTTACACAACGAGTTAAGCTAGCCATTAATGGGAAGCTGTTAAAATCCTCCACAAGTGTGTTTTTTTGTTTTACTGAAAAGATTAGGCAACTAGATCTCTATATTTTAACAGTTATTAACAAATTCAAAATCAATTATTCAAACATTTATTGTATTTTTTTCATTTAGTTGCGTTTTTAATTAAAACTTTAGAAAAGTTCTTTTGTGAGTTATCCGAAGGTAAACAAAATACTCGACCACATAGCAGTGTCTTTGTGGAGTCTGACCATCACTAAGGGACTAGAAAATTAGTGAAATCTTGCGAGACTGCAAATACAAAACTTAATGTTATCTTCCCTCTTAACTCGACCTTTATCTGTTGTCCGATAACGCAAGAAGTTGAATCAGAGTTATAAACTAGGCCCAAATACAAATTAAGCTTTTTCGTTTGAAAATTCTAGTGTCCACTTCTGCGATGATTTCTCTCTCTGATCAATACCGATTTATAGAAAAATTGTATCAACTTGTTTTGAAGCGAAATCTTGCTTGTTAAATAGAAACAAATTATGACAAAAAAGCTAAATTTTATTATTTTTCCTTAAATGAGCGTTGATACAAATGAACAACTTTGAAGTTGTCGCGAGCACATTTTACGGCTCGAGGCTTCGTGTTTGATGAAGAATAATTCATTAAAATATTGCTCATGATCACATTAAGCTAAGGAATATTCCAGCTGTGCATATTTTAAACAGCTGAGTGTGAAAATTGTTCTCTGAAAATCAAATAGCAACCATGATTTCTCGATGAGTGTTTGCTGGAAACGCCAACTCTACAACTCGGCTTATTCACAAATTTGGCAGGTGGCATGTTTTTAATCTATTCATGTCACTCGCCTCTTACGAATAACAAAGTTGTAATCCTGGGAATATTTGGATAAAACGCCAGTTGTGTCTTATTAAACTGGATAATTTAATGTTCTTCTTGCTAATTAGGCAAATTGCAGCCTTTCTGAGGTTGGGCTAAAACAAATGTAATTGGTTGAGAAAGTTCGCGCTGGCCAATCGTTGACCAAAACGGTTAAATAGAACGGCTCTCGACTCCTTTGTATGGTGTTATAGCCTGTTGATTGAATAGTTATTTGATTTACAAACTTCAAAACGAGCAAAGAATACACTTTCAAATTTATTGTGCAATTCCATTAGAATAGAATAAAGGCGCGACTTTAAATATCGCCATAATTTGATCGTTAGATTCATCCATTTTAGACGGCGGCGCGGCAGAACATCCTTAGCACTTTCAGGAGTAAAAAAGAAAAAAAAAAGCCTCGCGGAGAAAAAGAGCAAACAACATTCCAAAATACAATTTTTGTCTTTTAGTAGCAGCTTAGAGAAAATATTCAATAGCAATGGAGAATAACCTGCATAACCTGCAAAGATTTTCTCCCTATTGTCAGCCACCATTTTACACCATGATTTCACCACATACACAGGGACCAAATCTAGTACCTTCTCAATCATATGACCCATGTTGTATGCAAGCTGGTTTTCTTCCATATCCTCACGGCTACACAGGTAGAGGAATCGACTTCAACCCGTACCTCTACCATCACTCAAGTCCATGCATGGAAGTGCAACCCTCCTTTGCGTCATTCGAAGGTAAGTTGATACAGATCTTATCTTCAAATCTCCTAGTGTTTATGTCATATGTTTTGTTTTGCTACATTGCTGAAGATAACATGAAATGTTTAAGTGAGCTGTCGTTTCTTTAAATTTATCTGCCAGTTTGGGTATCTAAGCTATTTCTCTCTCTTGAATATCTGTTAGCCACACAACGCTTGGTTAACAAAATACGTTGGAAGTTTGAATGTGCAATAAACTTTTTAGAGATTAGCTCAAAATTGAGTACTGCATATTGAACATAATTTGCTCTGTAACACCTTCAGTACAAAAACGTCTTAATAAAGTTATACAATGTGCACAGAAATTGAAGTTAGAAATTTAAAGTCAAATTTTTATTGGCTATAAATGTGATTTCCCTCCACAGATTTTCTTGCCTTTCATACTTACTCAATTTCTGTTTAAACTACAATAGTTTGAAATTATCTGTTAAGTGTTTCGACAAAGATCTTTCATAGCATTTTATTTTATAATTTTATAAACACTTTCTGCATATTTTCTTGTTGAGATTGTGTTTATCAACAGTGACCCCCAATCACGTAATTCATTGAATAAAAATGAAACCTTGTCAAGAACGATACTAAGTTTGATAAACGAAAACTGATAAACTAACCACTGTGTTCTCTTTAAAGGACAAAGATTCCTAGAACATCTAAGACCTCGGAAGCCCCGACGAATGCGGGTGAGGACAAATTTTAGTCCGTGGCAGTTAGAAGAACTCGAGCGAGCATTTGAGACAACTCATTACCCCGATGTTTTTATGAGGGAAGCATTGGCGCTTAGACTTGACTTAACCGAAGCAAGGGTCCAGGTAAAATTTCTTATTCATATAAGTGTATCTTCGTGCACTCATCTTTTTTTTTTTTTTGTAGCATTTTTAGAAATCGTTAAGTTTATTGGAGATGGTTGATCACTATAAAACACAACTAGTACACATTACACCTTTTTTCTTAATCATAACTTAATTACTAGACTTAACTATATAACATTAAAAATCGATCAAAACTCATCAGCAGATACCGAGTCAAATAATGACTGCTGAACTTTTATTGAGATAACTGCTTTCTATTTTTGCCTTCAAATTTCACCGGCCGAAAATTGTTCTCCAATCGCAGCGTTAAATATGAAAATTTGAAAAGTGAAGCCATAGAAAATTCTAATCTAAGGTCAAAACGAGGTATTTCAAAAACAAACTGCTTAACAATTCGATTTTTGCTCATCATAGAAAAAAATTAATATCAATTTAGTTTTTAAAGGCGCTTTTATTGTCCTTAGTAAAGTTAAGTGCATAATTGTCAAGAATTATTCATATCTTTTAAACCACTTTTCCATTTTTGGACCAAATTAGCGGGAAATAAAAAAATTCGCAATTAGGAGAAGTGAAAAATAACAGAGTTTTGTTTTGTTAATTTTCCACAAAAACCGTTTTAAAATTTACTAATTTCAACCCTTCCTATTTGAATTTATAGATTTCAAATCAATAATCAAAATGGAAACTTGTTTTTTCATCATTTGAACTTTTAAGAAACTCTCAATCTGTCACTTATTCTTTTTTCCCACATGGTTGCCCAAATAACTTGGCAAATAATTATGGATTATTACCGTTTTACAATTTGTTCCTGTATCCTACGAAGTCTAATCATTAAAATGTAATTTTTTTTTTATAACTCGCTAATTGTAAGCTTTAAACACTGATAAATTTAGCACGCATTTATATCAGTTCTCTTATTGCAAGACAATGGCTTAGAAACATTTTGTTTAAACCGCTGAAATGAGCGTGTGGCAACCCATCAATTTAACTAAAAGATTATTTCATTTACATCTTAAAATTTTGGCCAAAATAAATCGTATATAGAATAGATGTTGTCTCTTTTCGCGCAAGAAACAAATGCCGCTAAAGAAACCAAAATAAGTGAGATCCTAAAGTGTTACTATGTCAACGCGTGTTAAATCAAATTTATCTCTTTTTCTTTAACTTTGAGCTGGATAATTCATTGTATTTGATGGGGATACAAAATTGATTCAAACACAGCCGTCAGAATCACAGATTAAACTTCTTATTTTCTTTGTAATTTAGATAATATCTTCAAAAGTTTTTATATGACATAAAAGTGACGATTTCTGTTGTAAGTAATATAAAGATATAATGTAAAGCAATTTTTCCTTCATTTGAACAACTCAAAATTCAAAATAAAAACGTTCTCAACTAAAATCTAATTTATTCATCTCTAGGTTTGGTTTCAAAACAGAAGAGCGAAATGGCGTAAGCGAGAAAAAGGTACGAACGCAGATGGCAGCGAGCGAGAAGACAAAAGCGAGGAGGAAGATGGCGAGAAAAAAGATGAATTAACAGCAGGAAAAGAGAAAGAACAGGACAAAAATATTGTCGTCGACGAAGAAATAAATGTTTCCATTAGCGAAGAAAACGTTAATGAAACAAAGAGCCAAAGTTCTTCACCAAGAATCAAACAAGAGTTTACACAGTATGGCGAGTCGAAAAACTGCCAAGCGTTTCAGACAAAAGTCGAGGAATTAGACTATATTGAGCAAAGAAGGAACTCAAGTATTGCAAATTTAAGACGAAAAGCAAAAGAACACGAAGTAGTTCTGAAAAATTCGCAAAACCAGTATTGAGAAGAAGCATTAACACTTAAAAAGGAAAAAGTATAGATGTGTTCCTGATTAAAGTTTGGCAGAAAATTTTTTTTGTGGCTAAGACAACCAGATTGCATAGAGTTACATAGTGAAACTTTATGAGCTTTTAATCTTGTTTTATAAGTAGAACAACGGACATTTTAAAGTTCTTGTGTTAGTGTTGTTAAGCAACAAAAGGGCCAAAAAAACGCCTGAAGGTTCCTGTAATTTGAGGATCTAGAAAACAGATATAAAGTGTAAATATCGACTATATGCACAGCTTTCTCCCTAAGTTCTTTAAGAACAAAAAGAAATGATATTAACTCGCATTAGAGATGTCAGGAAACTTCAACAATTAAACGCACTTGTCATAACACATATTCCATTGTCCATGAAACAACAATTTGAATTTGTGGCACAAGTTGAAATTCGCAATGCAATTACACAAAATGTCCTAAAGTCTAGATTTGAATTGCGTATTACCAAAAGAGATATTTGGCCCTTGAAGTTCGCAGAATTAAAGCTATTCGGCGTCAATTTAATAATTTAGTTATTAAATGCATTTTGGATTAGTTTAATATTTTGTCGCACCCTGATTGGATAACTTTAAAAAAATTGTTTGTAAAAACTGATAAAATGGTCAATAACAGAGATTCGCGTTTCACGTTTCGAATCAGAAGCAGAACATTTATTATGATGTGTTCATAAAAATTTGACCTGTTCAATGTATTTACGTATAATAACTGTTTTTAGTTCGCAAAACTTTTCGAGCTTTCAAATTCCAAGACTTCAGAACCTAAACTATTATATAGTCCGCTAGTAAAACCGGTTTTTTAAAATTTTTCGCAAAATAAACAGGCCAAATGAAACATAATTCAGTGTCCGTTGCAAAAAACTTTAACGATTATAAAATACCAGTTTAATTAAGTTAAAACGGTTTCTTGCAGAAACTGGCACAGCAAAACCACAAGAAATAAACGAATGAATAAATAAACAGAAATTCTTTGTGGATTTATCAAATTTTTGTTACTTTTCTTCTTTTTACCGGTGAAATTATTAACGGTCAGTTTTACTGAAAGTAGTCAAAGAAAATATAAAACGATATTGATATTATTACTACAAGACCCGCACTTCAACAACCCTATGATCCTAACTTATCTCACATCGAAAACAAGCAATCTAAAATCTCACTATAACATTGGGTATATAATATACCTCAAATCACAATCTGATAATGTTCAACTGCAGAATTTCAAAATGAAAGACATCTTATAAAAATGTTATCTATAAAACTGGTACAACTACATTTTACTCAATGAAATACTTTTCTTCTTTTAGTTTCGATACGAACTGCAAGTTCTCTGCGATATACCTTACGTGAAAGCTTTCTTAATCGTTTTATACACTTTAGGTTTGCGAATAAAAACCAAAACGGAGTTTTACGCCGATCATATGGCTGTACATGGATTACCATTAAAGAACAAATAACGTAGATATAACCAAAAAAAACAGCAAACGTATTTGTGCTCTTTAGTTGGTAGTGATATGGATTTTTCCCCGACTCTTTCTTTCGCTTTTTTATCGTCAAAAAAGAACAAATTTCAAAGGGACAACCGCCAAAAAAAAAAATAAACACAATAATGCTTTCCACAATAATTTTTTGTATCTTAAAAACTCAGGATATCAAGTCTTTAATCGAGTTAATATCTTGCTTTCTGGGTATAAAAAGTAAACCAAATTTTTAACCATTAAAAGATAAAAATGTGTGCTTTTTTTATTTTTGAAGGCACGTATACTTCAAAAAACCTCGATATATTATTTAACTTCCGAAAATTTTATAATCACCCTAAAAATTATTTAATAAACGTCATTAGATAATAAATAAAACATCTGATGAGAAATTTTTTGTTTTATTTGAGGTTCTTAAACTAAAATGGTTAGTGTACTTATTTTTTAAGATTTGCCTTGAATAGACAGAAGAAACGAAAGATTTTATGGTTTCCGGACAATTGTGTTCGCTTTTATATTTGAATTTAGGGAGTTTATGTTTAAACGTTAAACTAAAATACTATTAAAAAATTTTTTCTTGATTTTTTATAGAATATTTATTGAGATTTTCGCTAAGCTCTGAATCTGTGTTTATTGAAGTCATAAAAAATATCATTCAAATGTTTGAACGGAGTTTTAATGGGTCCCATCCGCCGCACACGATTTAGGAAATTGGCTTCTAATTTCATTCTATATCTAAATGTATCGGAAAGAGTTAACTTCAATTGCCTTTTATAATATTCCAACAAGCGCATTATAACTTCTAATTTAGTTACAGTTTCAAACTTGATGTTAAAATTGCCATTTAATGGTCTTAACTGCCAGCGTTGCAGTCAAGTGCAACATGAAGTACTTTCAGAAATAGCTTGAACTTGAACGAAGGTGTAAAGAGCACATTATCAAAGTAATTGCAGATTAATATTTTGATTAAAATTCATGAAAATAAAAATAACTTTAATAAAATTTTCCCATCCTGTTGTTTAGAAACGAGCCTATGTGGTCCTTCACAAAACGACTTATGCGGAAGCAGTGCAAAGGGAAAAAAAGTTTTGGAAACACAGATAATCATTTTTCTAGCTTATAAGTCGTGGGAAACAAAAACGTTGCAATAATATAAACACAAATGAGGCTCGAATCGTTAATGACACTTAAATGGCAAAAATTGCTTCTTGTGAAAGAAATTTTCTCCACTCGGAAGTCTGTGCGCTTTGAGTTAGTCCAACGAATAGACTTATGTTCAAACCGCCATATGTCCTTTTCTCATATTAAAATGCGCTCAATCGACATGCTTAAGTAAAAATCGAATTACTTTTTGCTTTAAACATATTAAATAGATTTTCTGTCAATATTGGAGGGGAAGATTTTCAAATGCGTGAAAGTTTGAAGTTCCGCGTGTGTCCTCGGCAAAAGATGAAAAATTGCACACTCGTAAAACCTGTGAAACAAAGGTTTTCCATCTTATCTTTTTTACAAGCAATTTATTCATGTGTAATACTTACACAAAAAAACGGAGTTTTGTTATTCCAAAAAAAGTGAAAAATCAGTTTAAAAGTTAAAAAATTTTGATCCCTAAAATTACTGCGTAAATGAGTTTGTTTATGACTGATTGAAACACGTGTTTTCGATCAGTTAAATAAACCAATTTAAAACCGAAAGTTTACAGTATTCTCCAATGAAAGACGAAAGATTCTCTTTTCAGCTGTATGGAAGTCCTTCCTTGACAGCTGAATCAATAAATAACAATAAGTTCTAAAATTATTCGTTAAAAGGATAGGGGAAGGAATAAAATGTCAACAAAGTCCATCTATATACCATTACTTTTTCCTTCAAAAAAACTAAAAAGCTTAAATCTATAAGTTTGTCTATATAAATCCATTACAGGTTCTTTTTAACTGAGGTTCCACGGGTAATTTGAATTGCTGAAACATTACCAAAGCGGCAGTAAACAAGAGCGGACTTTTAAATAAAAGTTTTCGCTGGTTGAATTGAATTCGCACTTTCAAACCTGTATCTATACAAGGTCTTTGAATACCTAAATAATTCAAATTGATTTCCAAAATGATGTATTTATCTATACTGTATAAAATATCCTTTCAATAAAAAGAAACTGCAGTTGAACAGAGGTTTAAATCTCTCTGTCCCTGATCACCTAAACTGAGTTGCAACCGAGTGACACAAAGAAGCCATTAAAAACGTTACTTTATAATAAATAAATTTTTTGTTTCTTTTTAAAAAGACGTAATCGCCGTTCCTGACATTTCACGATACCCTATATAACACTTTTTCAGTTGTACTGTAAAATCTTGGAACAGAAGTTCTCAATTTAGGAAGTATTTATCACACAAGACATACTTTTTGCCAAATTTGAACATTCGAAAAAAACTGTTATTCAAAGTAGTTTGTTGGGTTCAAACACACTGACAAGAATGGCGTATGGTCGCTAGTTTTCTCAGTTTTTAAAGTGAATGAAAAAAAATTGTATTAAGAGAATCTGCATAACTCAAGCTTTTTCTAGCTATGAAAATTAAAGTTTTTATTTTTTTAATTTCAAAATTTCTTTAACGCATACAACATCGGTTCCTACGTCAAAAATGTTTACGTATGTCTTAAAACTATACTGATGTATAATTTTTGGATACTGTTACCTTAAGAAAAATAGAGACCATGTCAGCTAAGGGTAAGCCCCCCCCCCCTACTTATCTTTTCTACTCTCCTTCCTTCAAAATCTGTAATTTTCGAATAAGCGTTTTTCAGGTCAGATGCATGAGGCTGCAAGTAAACCTAGAAATTTGAAGCTACATTCGAAACACTCACTTAACATTACTTCCCTGACAGTTTAGTTTCCGATGAGCCTATTTCACTTTCTTCTTTTCAAGTTCATTTTTTAATATCTCCATAGCTAAAACCTTTTCCTAGCCTAGTGGCCCATTGGAGCCGGCGCTTATCTCAGGTTTCCGTAGTTTTAAGCGGATGAGAGTCATTGACTCCC
>JAOEHV020398525.1:0-10704 GCA_025447995.2 Isaurus tuberculatus | reverse complement strand
CGAATTATGCGATCGGATGCGATTATTGATCAATTATGCGGGATCGCACCATCGCACAATATCAGAAGCCCTGCAAAGGCCAAGGGAGTTTACTTTTCTAGTTGCCCATTGGTCAGGAATTAAGCTTGCCATCTTTATTCAGCAGTATTTTTAGTTGACAAGTAGGGTCAAAAAAACATGATATTAATCATATTTTGTTGTTGCCATGTGTGATTGCAGCAAAATTATTTTTCACTCACATTTGGCCATCATTGTGATTGGTCAAGTTATTTGTACTGAAATTCTCAAATGGTTAATAAGTTTTTTAAGAGTACATACAAGGCTAAGCTTAGTACAATGAATAAGAATGGAAAAAAAATAGGTTGCCCCATCAGCCATGTGGTGCCACAAAAATTTAAAATTAATTGGCTAACCTGTTAAAACTTTCTTTTGGCATGGGCAAATGGGGAACCAAAAAGTTCAAACACTGCTTATTTCTAAATACTTGCAATCTTGCTTATTAAAACAAGGAAATCAACATGATAGGTAACATCAAGGGCAATGAATATAGTTGAAGTATTTGATTCAAGGACTTGTTTTGTTTCTCTATAGGGTACTGCACCATTACTGGAAGAAAAACAACATGTAAAAGAATCTCTTGCCAAAATTGTGGTGGAGATAATCAAACGACAATGGCCACAGAAATGGGACACTCTCTTTCCAGATCTTGATTGTTTCTGCAAAATGGGGGTAAATCCTGGCTTTTAATGGGTTACAAGTGGTCTGTTTGTTTAATGCAAGTTTTTTAAATAATTAAATATATTTTTTGAAATCAAACATGTGATTATAATGGAAACTCTCTGTTACTGAAATTTTAAAGCTTACTTCAAATATGACTTTGTCTCAGATAATAATTAACACTGTCAGGTAGCTTACAATGTTTATAAAGCAGTAAGTGGTGGCTAGCTAAGCTAAATCCTTTATGAGACTAGTGGCCCATGGAGCCGGCACTTATCTCCGGTTTCTGTAGTGTTAAGCGGATGAGAGTCGTAGACTCCCCCTGGACGGGACAATAATCCATCGTAGGTTAGCTCCCAGCAAATGCCGGTACCTAGTACTCATTTACCTACCCCAGAAGGATGGAAAGCTGAGTTGGCTTAGGCGGAAAAGAAGGTTGCACAAATATTTGAAAATCTCGGCAAATTACCGGGATCAAACTGTTGACCTTGTGTTTGGAAAGCAGAGATCTTACCAACTGCACCAACCACGTCCGCCCCAAGGAGGCCGAGATAAGTTTAGCCTGTTTTTATTACAGTAATTGCTCTCTCCTGATTCCAAAGGAAGGAAGTTTAGGTGTCAATGAATTTAATTGCTCTAACTTTGATTTTTTTAATTTCGTAGGGTAATTGTTTGCTTTTAAATACATTCATTCTGTTTCCTTGGTCTAGAAGAAGCTAAAATACAGTTGCTTGATTTAGAGGCTGCTTGTTTTCATATCCATTTGCAATTTAAAGAAAAATATTTTTTTTATAATTCTCTTTAAGTGGTATTTTTTGGGACTGCCACTAACTGGAAAACAATTTGAAAGCCATGTAAAAGTCATTGTTGTTTATTCATTTCCAAATGTTTATCTGCAGGACACACAGGCTGAGCTGGTTCTGATGATACTACTGCGTCTAACTGAAGATCTGTTCAGTATGCCAGACACTCACCTCCAGAGCGTTCGAAGAAAGGATATGACCCAAATGTTATACAGGCACATTGATGGCCTCTTTCAGTTCTTTATTGAGACACTAAAAATTAACGAAGGCAAGCTCAGAGAACTGGTAAATACTATTGAACTGTTGTTACAGTGATTGAGCACTCAGATCTTGCATAGTACATATTAATTACATGATTTTACTGAGGGTACTTAATTAAAGGCAAAAAAAATTTAAATACTGCCCCGTATTCTCTCCGTTCTGGCGCCCAGTTCAGAGTAGCCAAGGGTAGAACAGATCTACAAAATAATTTTGTAATTTTAAAATATGCATAAATTAAGTTTTGTTAAGAATGTGTATACTGAATGCACAAAATATTTGATGACCTGCACCTGTAATTCAGATGAGTCTGCAAAAGGTGGCGATAAACTAGCATTACAGCATTACATTACAGGGACAAAAACCTGAGTGACCAGAGGCCAACTTGTTGTATTAGATTGAGATCACCCAAATTTTAGCTCTCATTCAAGGCCCAGGTTTAGAACCAGGCTGACAGAGATGGAAGGCACAAAGTCTAAACACTCGACCACCAGAACCTCTGAAATCATTTGAAAGCATGAAAATTTACAAGTTCTTTATGTCACACCATGACTTTCTTTTGTAGTAGCTCTGTATCTTGTTTGTCAGTAATTTAAGGATACACAGTATAAGGCGGGTGTTTGACTAAAAAGTGTGTAACTCGCAAAATGTTCGGCCAATCTTAACAAAGTATACATTTTCTGAAAGGGTAGAGAATGAAGTTTTCGAAATCATTATTAGTTTTAGCTAGTTTTTTTACAATTCACATGTGAGCGTGCTTTCTCAAAACAACACAAATTTTTATTCAAGTTTACTTTTCGAAGTGTTATGCGTCATGCATTTGTTTTGTTGAACAATTGAATCTACCTACATTGAAGTACAAAAAGGTGTCTCAGATTTCTTTTAACAGGCTTCAAAAAATTTTTATAATTTTTGGAAGTTGGAAGTGTTTTTTTTAGATGTTTTTTGCAGGAAACTGCGAATAAATGAAGAGCGAGGCAAAATAAAAAAAGTCGGAGACATCTTTTTGTAGTTGAGGCATATAAGAAAAAGTTGTCCAAGTTTTGTGGAAATTGATTAAACGGTCGTGGAGAATAAACTTCATGAAGTTTGAAATCTGTGCCAAAAAAGATTTGCTAAAAAGCAAACTTTTATATCTCATGTTTTGATTATTGGTGTTTGGTTTAAGCTGTCAAAAAAAAACACTGTAGAGTAACCTGATACTGTGTATCACTCAAATGTCTGTCATTAAAACAAGCTCCTTTGGCATTTCACTGCATAGTTTATCATAAATGCCGTGACATGAGACCTTATGACATGGCAATATTTACATATGTTTGACAGCTCCTGTCATCAAGCTAACACCTCACGTTTGGTGCTCAAAATGCTTTTTGCACTGTATCTCAAAATCAAAAAAAAGATTTTTATTTGGAGTTTTAGAATTAGAAAGCTTTAATTAATGTTCTATTTGAAGAAAAAAATTTTTAAAAATGATAATATTTTGCATTATTTTGTCCTGTGTATCCTTAAAGGTCTCTTTTCTGAGGTCCTGATAGTTAAATACTGTTTTCTCTTTTTTCTTGTTTGCAACATCTGTCATGCCTGGTATGTTATGTCAGTTGTTCAGTGCTTTTCCTTTCCTTTTTTCTACACTTTAGTAATTAACAATTGAGTGATTCTTGCCATGATGTCATGGTGATGCTGATATTAAATTTTTGCCAACTTGTTGTACTCGCAGAACAACTGTGTAGCAATCTCTTCCTTTAAACCTGACATGCTACAGAGTTTAAGAGTTTATGTAGTGCAGGGAATTGCTAAATCACTGCTATTAAAAGAACTCCACAGTTCTTCACAATCACTGCTGAATGACTGTGCAGTGAAAATTATGACTAAAAACAGCACTGCATAAAAATTATGTGACACACATTTCATAGGGGCATTCTATTTTTCATTTTTTTTGTTTTGATAGCGAAATTTCCTCCTTTTATCAAACTAATGAAACAAGTAGAGAAATCGTTAAAGTGGTGTTGATGTTTGATTTGTAAACACTTACAAAATGTTATTTTTTGTTATAGAGAGGTAAAGAACAAGATCCATCAACAAGGGAAGAGGTTAGTTAGTGGTTAATGAAATACATGATGCCTATAAAAATCTTTATACCTGATTCTTTTATAACTAGGCATAGTTATTTATTAGTAATTTAGTCTAATATCAAGAATGTAGTAAGACACAACTGATGCAGTAACATTTAATTTTTAAACAAAATTAAAGTGTGGTTCAGAAGGAATTTTGTCATTTGCCAGTTTCCCATGAGTGTTGTTTTAAATTTATTTTCTAAAAAAAATCTGAAGCACTGTATTAATAAACCATTATTATTTTTATTTTTTATTTTTTTAATTCTTATCATTTCTGAAATATTATTTGATTTTTTGGTACAGGTTGAAATATCCCAACGGTTGGCCAAACAAACATTACAGACAATGTTAGGATTCCTTGACTGGGTGAAATATGATGTGATATTTGCTGATGACTGCATTCTGCTACAAATGCTGTGCCTGCTGCTGGAAGATGACTACTTAAAAATTGCCGCTTGTGAATGCCTTCTGATGATCTTAGAAAGAAAGGTAAGTAACAGTTTAAAATTCTGTCATAGCCTGAATTTTTTTTAACTGTCGCCTGGTTAGCCCAGTTGGTATGGTGCCAGTCTGCTGTGCGGGAGGCTAGGGTTCAATTCCTGGCTGAACCTCCACTCAGCATCTTAAAATAACTGAGGAGAAGGTGCTGCCTTTGCTCTAACATCTGCAAACAGTTAGACCTTCACGTCTTCTCGGATAAGGACGTTAAACCGTAGGTCCAGTCTCTCAATCTCTCTGTTGAGGGACTTAAAAGAACCCACACATTTCTAACAAAGATTAGGGTTGTGATCCTGGTGTTGTGGTCTGTTTCTTCCACTGAGGGCACTTCTTATCGGCTGCCAAGTTGCGCCTGATATGTGAGCCGCTCAAGTGGACTTTCTAAGACCCTCAACTGTATATATACTTGTAAACAGGTTCTGAAATGCCGCCCCGAGGGGAGAACTTGTTTATCTATCACAATCACTATTACATTTCTTTTGTATAATCAATCAGTCAATCAACTAAACTGTCTTTTCAGTCTTGTGAAGAAATAACCTGTACTTTTGAGTATGGGTGTTCTCCATTTTGTCCTATCCTCTGCCTTTTTTTTTTCACTGGCAATCTTTGGACTTTTTTTCTTCATTTTTTCTCTCTCCAGTCATTGGTGGTTTCCCCTTCCACTTCTTCCTTCGAGATCAATGATGATCACTTTCTTGATACCTTCACCTTCCTCTCTTCTCAAAACATGACCGTACCATTTCAACCCACTATCTTTCTCTGCTACATCAACGTCATCAAATCATTTCTGTTTTAACTCATTCTTTTTTCCACATATTCTTCTCAGCATTCCTTTCTACACTGTATTCAAAACTCTCTGTTCATTCACCTTCACAAGTCTTGCTGTTGCACCAAACACCATTACAAGCCTCACACTTGTTGAATAACTAAACAAATGATTTTACTCTCCAAAATGTTTTATACTGTACTTGAAGGTTGTCGGCAGAAATGTGCACACGCCTGACTGTTTTTCCATCTTAGATCAGGCCGCAAATCTTTCACAACTTAAAATTAAAGAGGCTATTTACATCCTATGGGAAAAACCCTCACTCAACCAACAACTAATTCATGTCAACCTAAAACTATCACTTTAATCATCCATTGTATTATGTTTTTTTATACATATTCTATTGTTTCATTTTCAATTTATATACTATGTGCAATACTTTAACTCGTTATTCTGATGAAGGCATGAGGCATGCCGAAACATGTCAATTTCTATTAAAATGATATGGATCTGTATCAAAGTTTTGATTAGCCTACTGCTTCTAGGTCCACTTGAAGTAGTGTTGATAAACAAATTATCATCGCCGTAGGAATGAAGAAGCTGACGTTTCGAGCGTGAGCCCTTCATCAGAGCATGAGACAGGAATTGATATAGCAGAGAAAGATAGTGGGTTGAAATGGTATGGTCATGTTTTAAGAAGAGAGGAAGGTGAAGGTATCAAGAAAGTGATCATCATTGATCTCGAAGGAAGAAGTGGAAGGGGAAACCACCAATGACTGGAGAGTGAAAAATGAAGAAAAAAGTTCAAAGATCTGATGCTCTGACGAAGGGCTCACGCTTGAAACATCAGCTTCTTCATTCCTATGGCAATGATAATTTATTTATCAACACTACTTCAAGTTTGTATCTACTTGCCGACACATTTAATAGTTTTTTTAAAAACTAGTTACTTATGTTTTATACTGTAGCCCAATGGGTGATGCCAACACTAAAATAATGTTTAGAGGCTCATTTGTTTAAATCCTGTCACAGGTTTAGAATATTTAATTAGTATTATATAATATTAATGAAGATAATATGGTATTCAAAATTATATTGATTATATAATTAACTAAAAGGTAACAAAAAATTTTAACCATTTGGAATTATTATTATCATCAGGGCAAAATTGAAAAAAGAACACCTTATCTCAAGTTGTTCAGTGCTGATGCAATGGATGTTTTCCTAACAGCTGCACAGTAAGATTTGAATTCTTAAGTCTAAAGATTGCAGATGTATAAATATTTTAAACAAATTAAGGTTAAAAATGTTATGATCATTGCGGTAAAAAGTGTGAGCAGCAAAAATTTTAAGTATTAACATTAATCCTTACTCTAATTTCAACAACTTTTAATACATTTTTGATTTGTCAAAAATATACATCCTGGATCAACATGGTATATTAACTATCAGAGTCAATTGCTATTTTGTGTTTTTACTTCAATATCTCAAAAGAATATGTGCAAAAAACTGATAATACAAAAATTCTGAAATTTAGAAATACAATATTCAGCAATTCAGTTTTCTCCGACAAAGGACTAACATCCAAAATGTCAGAAATCTTTCTCTGTTTTTCATCACAGTGTCAAACTTAAAAAATATTTTTATGCAATTTGAAACACTGATGCAGTCCATAATAATCATTCAGCAATAAATCTGGCAAAGACAGAGAATATGCCAACAATTGTTGATTCGACAACTCAAATGCTGTCATTGATGATATTTTGCATTTAATGGTGTACCTGTTTTTCATGACATCAGAGGGAGTAAATTAAATTTCAAAAATTCTATCAACATCTAGGTGACTTTGTTTAAAGATTAATTATTTTAACTAGAAGAACTACCAAATGTGTAATCAGCTGTGTGAACTATGTTGGTTACACACACAGTCACTTGAACACCAGAGAATCGAGTCCAAGCACCACTTTTTTAACATTGGAAAACAAAATGAAATCTAAGCATGGGTGTACAGATGTTCCGGCTCTGAGCAATCATTTCAGAATTCTAAAGAAGTACTCCAGAAAGTTTTACTGTCTAATTCACAAGATGCTCTTCACTTGTATGATAAGACCTACACTCAACATTCAGTCTGACTCTTAGAGTGAAAATCTTTTGTTTAGCGTCAATGACACTGTACTCGTGGGACTTACAGTACAATGCTATAAGAAATCTTGAGTCTGAATTTGTAATCACTTTTGATATTGATGCCAGAGACATCAAAACTTTGAGTAAATATATACATATTAGTTTTTCAAGTTAAGTCTACCAACATACTTGCTTATTATTTTAGTCATATTCTTTTGAGAAGAAAATTGTATTTTTCTTTAGAAAAGCAATTACTGTTGGCTATGATGAGCAGCAGTATCTGTTTTTAAAGAGACTCTGTCAGGTTCTAACAACCCTTGGTGTTGCTCAGTTGTTTCATATGTGGGTAAGTATTGTATTCATTACTTGTTGTGTTTCTAGCCTTTTTTTGTGGGGAGGTTTCACTTTTTGTATGTAAACCTGGAATCGAGTACCAAGTATTTATTCAATGAAATCCATTGAACAACATTATTTAATGGCCATGAAATCCATTGAACAACATTATTTAATGGCCATGAAATCCATTGAACAACATTATTTAATGGCCATGAAATGCATTGAACAACATTTAATGGCCATGAAATCCATTGAACAACATTATTTAATGGCCATGAAATCCATTGAACAACATTATTTAATGGCTATGAAATCCATTGAACAACATTATTTAATGGCCATGAAATCCATTGAACAACATTATTTAATGGCTATGAAATCCATTGAACAACATTATTTAATGGCCATGAAATCCATTGAACAACATTATTTAATGGTCATGAAATCCATTGAAAGGGGTAAATGTAAGCGCAACAGAGAGCTAATGCTCCAAACATCAGTTTGCCATTCTACTTACGTTGATTATTAAATGTTGATTAAATCAAGTTTTTTACTTACTTGCTAATGCACTTCACTAGTTTTGTTAAAACTATTCACCAAGCATGAAAAATTTGATAGGAGAAAAATGCACAAGACATCTGCAGAAACTGTGACTTTCACTGTGCAAGTTGAAAAACATTAAACACATATGAAATCAGTGTTTCGTCTCCTATATAGATAAAAGAAAGAATCTTGCGTGTCAGTTTTCTAAACTGTGCTGAACCATTTGAAAGCTTTATACTTAAGTGATAAACAAGAACAACACTTTCACCAAGGTTAAAAAATGTTCTTAGGATTGGCTTTATGTAGTTCATTATAGAAAATTAGTCTTTAGTTAATGATTAATTTTAATTTAATTTAATTTAATCCATTTTCACTGCATTATTTAAACATAGGTAACATACATAGAATATATATAAGAAAACTTAATAAATTTACATAAGAAATAATTAACTACATCCTAACAATAAAGAAAAGTGATTGCAGTGGGGAAGGACCAGAAGGGAACATACGAACCATTCGAGCTAGTCCACCCAAAAATTACTTACAGATACTTAAATAAAAGAGTTTTCTTATTTCAGAATAAAGACAGACCAGATGGAAAACCTCCAAACTTCAGGCAGTATCTAGAAACAGTCTTAATATTTAACAGACATCAAAGCCTTGTGAGTCCATGGTTTATTTATATTGTTAATGTTGCATGTACTGTAGCAGTAGCTAGGTCAGTACGATTAGTAAGATCTCTGTCTTCCAGCCATGGGTCCCAGGTTCTAACCCTGGCTCTGCAGAGAAAAGCTGTGTGGTTTTCTTTTCTCCCAAAGATGATTGAGCTTAATTTCAATATAGTACTTCTTAAGGCGGGTAAATATGAGCAACAAAATAATTCAACTTTTCTCGTAACATTGTTGCAGAGCAAGTTGTGAAGTGATGTTGCTCGTTTTTCACCTGAAACAAAATCAGCTGCTGCAAGATGGCCTTTAATTGGAAGTTTGAGATCGATTCCTGCACGCTGGCTGGTTGAAAATATATTTCAATATGGCAACTTTTGTTGCATAGCAAAAGCGGGCCACAGTGTTTTATGCTTCTTGGTGAAGAAATGGAAATGAAAAAAACAAAAAAACAGAAAAATAATTCTACAAGGAAATTGATACTAAGGAGGGAAGAGAGGGGTGCATGTCACCAGCTTGTTAGAGAAATCGCTGTTGAAGACGACAGTGCGTTCAAAAATTTTCTCTTAGGGAGGGGAGCAAAAATTATATTGGTATAATGGTGTCCCATTCAGATGGAGTCAAAGATTCTCAAGCACTTACACTACAGAGACTGTAGATTAGCGCTGGCTCCAGTGAGCCGCCAGGCTTGGAAAAGGGTTTAGCTTTTATTTAATGTTGCACTTAGTAGTGATGTTGATGGTACAGTCCGTAACATCTTTGTCTCCCACAAGTTCAAACCCAGGATCTGCTGCAATTTGTTCTGTGATATTCTTTTTTGGCCAAAATTGGCTCAGCGTTCAATCCTTACGAGGTTGGTAAACTGAGTATCAGCTTTATCTAGGACCTAACCTGCAACAAGTAATGTATCAATCAATTCCAAACTTCAACATTCCCCTCTCCGGCAACCCCCGGGCATTTGAACTTTTGAATCGCTGTTGGTCAAATTCCCGGACTCTGGGACAAGATCGCTGGTCAAATGCCCGGCCATGTGGAAAGATTTGAGTTCAAATGTCCCCACCCCCCAGGCACTTCCTAACGTCAAATTCCCAGCCCCCGGGAAAAGGCTGCTGTCAAATGCCCGGGTGAAGATGTTGAAGTTTCGAAGTGATCGATACATAAGTGCCTTTACCACAGGGATTCAAAGACTTATCTGCTGCACGCAGTAGAAACTAGAGATAAAAACAGTCTAGAAAAGAAAGTTTGTGTGTAGATTTTAAAAATTTTATGAATCGTTGATTTGAGATATTTTTTGTGATCAGGTTTTGAGTCATCTTACCAACACGCTTTGGATGGCGTTTATAAGGAATGAAGTAATCTTAATGGATAAGACATTTCAATCCGTTTTCCCTCATTTATTGGAACTGGCTATACCAAAACTTCTCAAGGTGAGCTCTACAGATACGTTGGGGGTAAAAAGACCGCCAAAATTCCAATTGAAAAATTTCTATATAATCAGGGTTCGTACGGGCCCTGGAAATCCCTGGAAATCCCTGGAAAACCTTGGAATTTTTTTGAGGCCCTGGAAACCCCTGGAAAAGCCCTCAAAATTTTTATCTGATCCCTGGAAATTCTCGAAAAGCTACATTTGAAAAAATACTCACTTTTGTAAATCAATTTTTTTTTGATAAAAATCAAAATTGGCGGCTTTCTCGTGATTTATAAATTAGTAATTAAATTCTAGTGGAAACTGTAATCGATTGTCTTAGTCAAAAAGTCTTTGAAAAGTCCAGGAAAATACGGTGGAAAACCAGTGTTCCATCTACAATTTTTGGTCTGTGAGTCCCAGGACTCGTCTCACTCTCAGGTAGTGAGTCCCAAACGAAATTTGTGAGTCCCAT
>JAOEHV020398419.1:0-10705 GCA_025447995.2 Isaurus tuberculatus | reverse complement strand
AAGATCATATTTCAAACCATGGTCACGGTTATGATTTCTTTTGTTTTAAGTTGATGAATTATTAATGAGTTTGAGAAGTTTAGGCGGCAATGTTTTCCTGCATTTATATACAAATTTTTTCCTTTTTTATTTTTTTAATTATAGAAGTTAAAAGACCCTAATCTCAAAGTGAAGAAGGTGAAGGAATCTGGTGAAAAGAAAAGGAAATTTGACAAAGAAAATAAGGAGAAAAAACCCAAAAGGATCAGGCTTTCCAGGTATGAAACAGTGATCATAAAATCAGACATATTTTCATCTGATGAATAGCACATACAGTAGCAGTGGCTTAAAGTATCAATAACAAACAATGCAAAGTTTTTGTAATAATAATAATAGTAATAATAATAATGACTTTATTTAGGTGTCAATTTTTTTTAGCTGGCCATAGGCCTACTAATTGGGGACACCATTTTTACCACTCAAAGGTGGTTGGAGACCATTGACATGACAGACACATACACATACTTAAACACACAGATGTCTCCGAGTGCCTATGGTTTAACATCCTTATCCAAAAGATGCGACGAAAGTCTAACCATTTGCAGGTGTTAGAGCAAAGGCAGCACATTCTCCTCAATTATTTTAAGACCCTGAGTGTTGGTCTGGCCAGGAATTGAACACAAGCCTCCCTCACGATAGACTGGCACTTACCAACTAGGCTAACCAGGCACTGTTATAAATTACATTATAATAATTATTATATTGTACCAAATGTTTTTTTTTCTATTTGAAAAATAGTCTGTATATTTTATATTCTTTTGTGATTGCTGCAAGCATCATGCGACCATCTTACTATAAT
Organism: Isaurus tuberculatus; assembly: GCA_025447995.2. Classification (NCBI taxonomy): domain Eukaryota; kingdom Metazoa; phylum Cnidaria; class Anthozoa; order Zoantharia; family Zoanthidae; genus Isaurus; species Isaurus tuberculatus. Next base: position 9,867 of record JAOEHV020398419.1, on the reverse strand, counting down.
CAGTATAATCATGATGAATAAAAGTAAATTATTTTCTACTAAACATTTGTTTATTATTTAAAAATCATTTTGCAGTGATGCAAAAGAAAAGGAGAAGAAACACAAAAAGAAACATGGCTTAAATACAAAATTCCACCTGCCAGGAACTAAACCACAGTCATCCTCTGTTAGTACAATGCTCAGTTCATCATCTGCGACTGCAGCCACTTCATCCTTGTCTTCCCCTTTGAACAATTCTAGTAGTTTGACAGACAGTGTTCCTGGAACACCAAGTGGACATACAGATAGTGCCCTTTCATCATCTCCTGAAGAAAATATTGTTCGACATACTGTCAAAACAGAACCTGTGGCAGCGCAGTCTGCTGATTTGTCAAGGAATGCAGTTGTGACTAATGTGGCAAATACCCAAGTTAACAATGGTACTGATACAAATGTTTGTCAAAATGGACCTCAGGTCGACAGCAGCAGTAGTTTAGGTGCTCAAGCAACTGTTGGTTCTCCTGTGCCTAAACTGCCACCTGGTTTGTCGAAAGGTCTTGAAAATTGTGTTCAACAACTCAAGGAAGCAGCTGAAAGCTGTCTGGATGGAAAGTGCAAGTTTTTCAATAGAGATGTCAACAATTTACTTCTTGAGTAAGTTATTTTATTTTTTCTTTTAAATTATTTAGACTGTGGGTCTTTTTAAAGGATTGAAGTATTTTTCAAGACATACAAAATGAATGCTCTCATATTGTTTTTTTTTTCAAGATAAGAATTTGCTTTTTAAAATCTTTATAGAGCCTAGTCAGTAGTGTTCCATGAGGCTCATTTTGAGTTTCTGTAGTATTAAACAGATAAGGGTCTTTGACAATTGTCCTGGACCGAACGCTAATCAAATAAAGGGTTATCTCCCAGCAGAAGTTAGTCCCATTTAAGGATAGAGAATTGAGTAAGCTGCAGTAGAGAGTTGGAAAAAACTCAGGATGTTGTGATTAGAAGGCATGGATCGCACCAACTGCACCAGCCATTGGGCAGAGATAAGAGTTATCTTTATTGATAAAGTGCAGAAAGTTGTAGTTAGATAATTTCTTTGCTGAGCATTATTTTGAGTTATTATTAAATTCAAAAATAATTATCTAAGTAAATATAAATATTAATTAAGGTGGTTGCATATTTTTTCAATTTGAAAACATATGTTTTAGTGGCTGGCAGTGCAAAAAGGCTATCTAATTACAATAACTACCTTTTATCTAGTTTGTTCGCACTTTTCTATTTACTACAGAATCTTCTTCGTACTTTACTTGGTGTATAATCCTTCTACTTTTATTAATCACCTCCTTATGTAAACCTTTAGTTCTCTTGACATTTTGAGCAGCTTTGATAAAAAGCTAATATTTACTGTAAAACCTCACTCACCTGGTTTAATAGGTTAAAATGTTTTTAACCTTTGTTGAAAGTAGAGTATAAAACAGGGTTTGTATGGGCCATTGAAAACCTGGAAAGTGATGGAATTTTAGAATTTCATTTTCCAGGCCTGGAAAGTCATGGAACTTCGAGTAGGGTCATGGAAAGTCATGGGAAACTGGTATAATTTAGATGGATTGTACACAAACAACATGAAGAATAAGGGAAACCCAAATTACCTCACAGAGTCGTACACTTTTATCAGAATATTATTGTGGTAATGCTGCTATTTGTACTGTACATCTCAAAGTAAGATCTGTTCCCCTTCTTCACCATGGTTAATATGATAGAAAAAAAACAAATGAGAAATGCTTCCTAGTTATCAAGAAAAAAAGCACTGGGTCATGGAAAAATTAATTATAAAAGGTCAAAAGAGTATGAACCTTGTAAAAGCTGACTTTTCAACTATTGTAGTTTTTCATCAGAGCAAGAGCAACAACTTGAAATGTTAGCTTCTTAAATTACTTAATACAATACCAAATTTAATAAAAATTTCAACTTTGAATTGTTTAAATTAACAATGATGCATTCTTACTTGAATGTGTGTTTGCTCCACAATCTTTTCCACTTAGTTGTTATAATTATATGTTGTTTAATCTGACCAGGATTGAGACCAGCGCAAGGGAGTTCAGCTGTAGGGTCCGTTCTGTGAGTATAGAGTGATTTTTTTTGCATAAAAATTATGTTTCCAACAGTATCTTTAGCATAAAATAGTTATCAAGATTTTAACCAACCATATTTTGGAAAGATATCCTATGAGTTTTTATTGCTTATTAATTTAGATATATAATCTGATCATCACTTTCTGTTCAGGCCATTTTAATCATTATTCTTTGTAGTGACAAGCAGAGGCAGGCAGGCAGGCTACCTTGCAACTTCATAATTATTATTTTTTCTTGTCAGAAAGTATTTATTTTATATAATTTTTTATACAATGTTTGAATTTATTTATTTAAAGAAATGTGCTTCAATGACAACCAAGTCAGGTATTACATATCTATTATTATTATATGGCAGGCTCACTGAGTGGGCAAGATGAAGCGAATTCTGTGTTCTGATTGGTTACATGAGTGGGCAAGATAGGCCCATCTTGCCCACTTGGGATTTTCGGTAGTAAAGTGAAATTCTTTGGCCATATAATAAATCCTTTATTGAACAAGCTTGTTCGGTCAAGATGGCTGGATATTGACCTCGTTCTTTTTTGCATTTTCATTGAGCTCGACTTCGTCTTGGTCCATAATAACGCAAAAAAAGAACTTGGCCAATATCCAGCCATCTTGACCTCATGCTTGTTCAATAACGCATATGTATCAAAACTTGCAGCCACTAATATGGACACTAAGGCCACGTTAGTAGTGGGCATTTCCCCTTCAACCTGGCATAAATAAAAGTGAGTCTGATGTTAGCAGCCATGGACAGCTGTTTTGGCCTTTTTGGGCCTCATCAGCATGGCATAGCTAATAATCAAGCCCAGATTCTCACACAAGATAATAACAAAATGTGGATGATTGTGTAATGCCCACTACTAACATGTTATCAGTGGCCATTAGTAGCTTCAAGTTTGATACTAGTGCAAAACCGATGTTCTACCTGACTTGAAATTATTATTTAAGCAACATCCCACAAGCATTACACTTTCACTTTTTACTTGAGAGCCATACAGGTTTGATGCAAAAAAACAAATTACTACAGATTGCAATTTCTTTGATTCTATTCATTTTCTGTTACTCAATTGATTAAAAAAAGTTTTGTCTCAATGGTTTGCAAGGCATTTTTTTAGCAATCTGTGTAGGAAAAATATAATTATTTATTTTTTCATTTTCTATATTGGTCACCACAGGTAAATTATGCTAATAAAATGGTGAAATATTCAGTGATAAAACTTCAAGTGAAAAACTCACAGTTGTGCTGGGTTTTCAACAACAAACTTGTATGGATGTCACGCAATTACAAGTTAGCTTATCCACCACTGACTTGTAAATAGCATTAATTATCAAGCTATGAAAAATGGCTCTGTCATGATTTTGAATTAACTTTTGATTAGTCTGTTATATATGTATGTTTTTGTTTATTTTTCCCCTCATGATCAACCCTTTTTTGTTTGAATTGGTAGGGTATTTATGAATATCTGGCTGTGTATTTGCCATGCAGTAAAGAGACGATACAAAAAAGAGCTAAAAAGTTACTACTGACTGACCAGGTACTATACAGTTGTGATAGAGTATTAATTGAGTATACTCTGAAGTCAATATGATTACAGTAGTTGCAAAATTTAGATTACACAAGACTTTTGCTTTAGCTTGGAATACTTATCAGTCCATACTTTGTGAACTTCTATGTGTTAAAGAACTGTGTTATATTGTGTTGGCAATCTTTCTGACTCGTTTTACATTTTATTGTTCAAGTCTTGGATTAAACTGAGATACTAGCAAACCAATCAGAAAGCACATATCACACAGGTCACTGACAGTATGTATTAATCTAAGTACAATTAATAAATTATAATGATTATTTTTGAGCAAGTTGTGCATTTTCCTCTGATAGATTGTAGCAACTTTTAACTGAGATACTGCTTCTTAGTAAGTACAAAATCAAAACAACAGCCACTTTACTGATCCTTTCCTCAACATGCTTTGCTCAGCATTTAATTTTCTGGTGTTGGGGACTGCATCAATTCCTTTCTATGTAGGTTATTCCCTACACCTTTTTCCCTTTACAAGTCTATTATTAATAACCTGTTTAAATGGATTTTCCATCTCTGTTCTTACAGTTACTTGATATTGCTAACCGAATACCTTTTTGTTATTGTAGAATGGCCGTCTTAGAGAGCCAATGGCTAAATTAAAAGCAGGTTAGTTGTAGTTGTATTGAATATTGATATGAGTGAAATGATAACAATAAAAAAAAATTGTTTTGTTTAATTATTTTCTGAAAGTTCTTATAATAAATACAGGGATTAAGAATCCATTTGCTTTATTGCAAGAGAGAGAAAAAAATTAGTTAAAACTAATGGTTTCTTTGCTATAAGTTAACAATTGGAACTTTTGGCAATTTCACTTTCCTTTTTCTTATGCGTAAAATATTTGTTTATGCTTTTGGCTGATAAAAATGCAAAACTAAGTAACAACTGCAACTTTAACAGTAACTCATACTTAGTGCACCAGTATTTCTTCACAAGAAAGTCAACGGTTTTATTGTTTATTACATTCAACAGCGGTAGACAGAATCATGCCAGAACAAGAGAAAAGATTTCAGGAAGAGGTACAAAAACATATTGAAGAGCAAAGTCAAAACAGGTAAGTCTCAAAATCAGAGTGTTTTTTCATCCAAGTTTTTTTTAAAAAGTCTAAACTCTTAAACCATTAATTACTAACATTAACTATCAACTAGTAAGTTATTATAACTAATATAGTTTTAATATTAAAATGTTGTGCCTGTTTTCTCCTTTAGTGTTGGGAAGTCTGAAGAAGAGAAAAAGGATCTTCTGGATCAAAAGGTACACTGCAGTGATACTTAAAGCATATTATGTTAATAAATCTAAAGAACTAATTGTTTCACAGGCCTGTCAGTGAAAAAATCAGTAGGCGTGCAATCATTTGCTTGCCTTGGCTGACTGAGGCATGCAATGGCGTGCGGTGACTTAAGTGATTAAAAACGCAACAACGCATGTGCTTGTAGATTTCGTCTGCTTTTTTACCTCAAAGGAGACAAACTGTCTACAGACTGTTTTCAGCAAAAATAATTATTTTTTGATACATTGAAATGGGTTTTTCTTAGCATGATAGAGCTCATTTTTTACGACAACCTCAACTTTTGAGCGAGGACTAAAAAATAATTCTTGGTTGCCCCATGTACACAAAAAATTTTCCATAAAATCAAGCCCTGAGAGATGATGTTTTTTCGTTGCCTATAAACTATGTGACATTTTTTAAATCAAGTGTAAACATAAAGTGAGAAACGATAAATGGCTTTCATTAGACGTGTGAATAGATGAGTGCATGCAATCGCACGCCTTTTATTGACAGGCCTGGTTTCATCTTTGATAAAAAGGAAGTTCAGACTGTTTAATTTTGGTAGTTGTGCTAACACTGACTCCCTCATAAGCCCAACCTCCTCACATCACAGTTCTCTACTTCCACTAATTTTTATTTAAAATAGCCAAATTTATACAGTGAATTACCATGCTTTCTTAGATAACTACCAGGTTCAAGTATATACTTGTTGATCCGTCAGCAGAACAGCTGATCAATAGTATTAAGCAAAGAAGACAATAAAATCTAACTCAGCTCACTTGTTTAATTCACATCACTAAATAGTCCGTATTACAAATATCTACCGGATGACTACTTCACTCACTTCACATAGGCAATAAAACAACAACACATTACACTCACCTTGGCAACTTTCTTAGCCTTGCTCTCTTGTATAGGTTGTGCTACGTTATTCTCTAGAACATTATAAGTAATTAATGTTCTATAATTATCACAAATCTTGACCTATAAATATTAACTACTAATTCCTGAACATTCAAACTACAACTTGTCAGGAATCTAGAATGTTCTTTCAATATCATGCAGTCTTCTTAGACATGTCATATCATTAACAGTTATTTGATAAATAATTTCCTTATAGAATCAAATTAAAAACTACCATTAAATTGTTGTAACAGGAACTTTTTCAGTCTGCTATGGCCATTGATGATGAAACCGAGGCTACAACACCAACTGACCCCAATGTAAGTAGAACATGCAGGTACAGATTGACAGGTCTCTTGTTTATTACCAGTGTAAGCAACAACAACATTAATGCCCCCTTCCAAGCATGATACGGTCAGCATTTGCTTTCCTGATGGCTCCCATCCATTTGCAACCAACCAGGGTATCATTACTTAAAAGCTAAAAAGCTAAATCCTTTTAGGAGCCTAGTGGCCCATCATACAGATTGATGAGAGTTCTTAACTCCCCCTGGACGGGATACTAAGCCATCGTAGGTTAGCTCCCAGCTGAAGCTGGTACTCATTTACCGACCTCGTAAGGATGGAAAGCTGAGTAAGCTTTGAAAGAAAAGAAGGTCATGCAAATGTTCAAATTTCGGCAGAGCCGAGGAATCGAACCTGGGACCTTGTGGTAGGAAATAATAGATCTTATCAATTGCACCAATGATGCCGCTGTCAAAATACCCAAGTTTTTTCTCATATCCCCCCCCCCCTATTCACCTCATCCTTGTCATTGTAGGTAGTCCCTTATAATGTCTCAATTTTCTTTGAAATCAGGAATCAGTCTGACAGGGTCATAAATCTCCATTCAAAGCATACACCCATATGCCATCTAAACTGGCTATTCACAAACACCTTCAGACCACTTTAAATCACAATCCGCTCCTCAAGCTCAGCACTTGACACCCTATTTACAAGTTTAACTCCACATATTGTCCAGATCTTGTGCCTTTTGATTCACACTGTCTCCTAACCTCTACAAAGATGATTTGTATAATCTGTGTAATGTTTTCAACATCTCTAGGCCCCTGCTTCTGTTCAGGATAAAACAAAAAGCACTGCACCAAAAAGAAAATTTATTTGGAATGGAGAATTGAGGTGAGAGTGTTAAGTAATATTGCTTGAGATCAATTTCAGTTTTGTACGTTTTTAGTTACTAAAAAGCTAGCTAAATCCTTTTTCAAGCCTTGTGGCCCATGGGGCCGGCGCTTATCTCCAGTTTTCATAGTGTTGAGCAGATGAGAGTCATTGACTCCCCCTGGACGGGACACTAATCCATTGCAGGTTAGCCCCCAGCTGAAGCTGGTACTCATTTACTGACCTCGTAAGGATGGAAAGCTGAGTAAGTTTTGGCAGAAAAGAAGGTCACACAAATGTTCAAGTTTCAGCAGATCCGAGTAATCGAACCTAGGACCTTGTGGTTGGAAGGCAGAGATCTTACACCAACTGTGCCAACCACGCCGCCTTCAATTAACTCTCGTTTAACTGTAAGTAATAAGTGATAAAGTCAAAGGTTTCATCTTCATTGGTTACTGGATGGCCCAAGATGGTCTGTCACTTTTGCACAGTATGAATACTGGAGCTTATAATTTTATACTCCTTAAAAAATGTAAATGCTCTCACTATAAGTCCATTAAAGGATTTACCCTTATAAACTTTTTCACAATCAATTAAGATATCGAAGTCACATGCCCTTTGTTTGAATTCAGGAAGTTACTTTGTGATGTTGTTCAGATGAAACTCAAATTGTATGAGATGGCCAAAACAAGAACTCAGTCTGCAGAGGATTATTTAAAAGTAAGCTCTGAACTTGACAGGTTTTAGTTAATTATGAAACAAAAATGTTTTATTTTTATGTTAGCCTATAAAATACGTAAGTTTAAGATTGTTATAATTTTCTGTACTGCACTGTTTGAAAAATGGATTGTGAGCATGATTGTATTGTCATAGCAAAAGATATGTGCTTAACTATATTGTATGCTGATAATTGTAATGAACTGAGTGGATTGTTCTTCTGCATACATGTGATTTCAGAATAGAAATACGCAGAGCAAAATTTATTTGAACTCATAACTTTTTTTGACAAAATTATACGATTATACAACATGAAGTTCAGGTAAAAAATTAATGTGAAATGCAACATTTCATCTATCATTTTTTTGAGATCTGATTGGCTGTTGTATCCTTTTGTGCTTTTGTTTGGTTGTTCTAAAGAGTGTAATTACAGTTGTTGCTAAAATTGCACTGTTCATAATGCAAAAATCACAGCTGATTTCAAAATGACTTTTTTAAAGTAGTTTGTAGTTTCAAAATTTGAAATATTTTTTTTTGCAGGAGTTCTTTGAAGCTGAAGTGAGACCACTGTGGCCGAAAGGATGGATGACAACCAGGTAATAATATACACTTAATGACTGCTAACGAGGGAAATATTTGTTTTGTTTCCCGAGAATCTTCATCTCGGGAAACATCGAGATTCGAGGGAAACAAAACAGATGTTTCCTGAGGGAGCAGTCATTAAGTGTCTTGTTGTATAGCGTAAACAAATTTATATAGTTACAAGAATGAGATTGGAGATACAAACGTGCGCACGAACGCAATATCTCCAACAGGAAAAATAATTTGTTTTGCAGCTCGTTCGAAGTCAAATTCTCCCTCTGTTTCATCACAAGAGTCTTTTTCTACAAGGAGTTTTCCAGTTTCATTTTCTGTAAGATGAACAAAACGTTTCTTTGGGGGCTCCATTTTTGTTTTTGAATGAAAACAGTCAAAATTGCAAAAACGAATTTTTAGTACGCGCGGCCACCAATTTTCCCGCCGAATTTTCCCGTTGTCAAACGTGACAGCGCGACAGCAATTTTTCAACAGTTTTCGAGATGTTGACCAGCCAGGGAACATTTGATTTGAACTCATCCACGTAACCTCGATTTAGCCATGAGAGTGCTCATTCGAGTCAAAAAATGCACTAGCTATATAACAATTATAGTAATTACAATTTTAGTAACTTTGAGATTTCTTTGTGATTCAGCCATAATAAACAGGAGTTGATGCTTTGAGTCATAATTAAATAATATTTTTTTCAATCACCACCATACAGGTAGTGTAAGAAGCTGACACAAAAATGAGAGCAACCAACAGTGTGTTGCTATGATAAGGGACTAGTTCTAAAATGCAAGCGATAATGATGTTCATTGCAATGTTGTCAATAAATTATCGTGTTACAAATTGAACACTTGCACGCTCTTAAATGGCATTGATGGACCCACTAAAGTTGACTCGCTCCCATGGCTTCTTAACTCAGTTGGTAATAGTGCTGTATCAGTATCCCAGAGGTTGATGATTCGAATCCCAGTAAAGTCTTATATTTTGAGGCTACTTTTTTGCATTTATTAATTAATTGCATTCATAATCTGCAGTACGATATCAATCACAATAATCTGCCAAGTGATGATCATAAAAATGTATCCTTGATTTTTTCAAATTGTGTGTTCTTCCTACTTGCAGATGGACTAAATAGATCATCTTTAAAAACTTAAGTATATATATTTTTTTACTAAGACAAGGCTTGGTTTCGTTTTTTCTTGTTTGTGTTCTTACAATGTTGTTCTTTGTTTCTTTTTGATCAGAATTTTGTACAGAGAAAGTAGACAGGCACATCATGATATAACGAACCTTCCGTAAGTAACAGTTGAGATTACAAATTAGCCTTTCTCTCTCTGGAAAATGTATCTTCCAAGTGGGGTGAAATTATTAAAATTTATGAATTTTTAGTATAAAATTTGTAAAAATTGGTAGAAGAATTGCACTCACATCACTTAGTTAACAGGTTTAAATACCACTGAAGTTACTATTTTACTTTATTACACATAACACGAGAATTTTATTCCATAAAGCTCATTTGTAGAAATCTATACGCTTTATTTTCACATGTG
>JAOEHV020398219.1:7500-10708 GCA_025447995.2 Isaurus tuberculatus | reverse complement strand
TCCGAAAATAGACTAAAGGCCATGTAATAAATAACTTATTAACCTCGTCCGTTCTATCATTACAGGGAAATCTCAGATCTCTATCTTGTTGTAATGACCTCGCTATCACTCGGTCATTACAACAAGGCAACGGTCTGAGATTTCCCTGTAATGACCTCACTCTCGGATAATAAGTAGTATATATAGAGCCGCCTTAACGCCATTTTCGATTGTGTTTAATAATTTGGTTGTCTTTTAGCTCAAGAAATCACGTGGCGTGACGTCTTATCTAAAATTGCATGGTTTTCGGTTTAACGAACCCTCTATATAACGTACAAATCCGCTCAGTCCTGTGACTGGCCCAGTGGCTGCGAGTTATTGATTAAATAGTACGTTTGTGCCACCTAACTTGTAATTACAGTCCCTTGATATTTTGTTAAATCTAGGTAACACTGCAGTAATTGTTTGACTTGAACTACACGTCCAACAGCTTGCCTCCCATCATCATCATCATTCTGCAGACAGAGCGAAAAACTGCGAAAAACTGATTTCCAGAGACTACGGTCAGTCATAGCCATACAAATATCTTAATTGTACATGGAGACTTGTATTGCAATTAAACCTGAAGAAGTAAGGCAATTGGCCGGTTCCACGAGGAGAAGTGAAGAGATTATTATTTCACCTTCGTCTCTTTCGGTGTTCGCTTATGTTTGATTGCCATATGAGTCAAGTCAACGGCATGCTTTCCAAACAAGTTCCATTCTCACACTGAAGGTTTTTTCTTCACAAAATTTCTCTTTCCATGTTTAAAAACTTTTACAAAATTATTTAATGGCTTTATGAAAAATTTGCTATCAAGGGTTCTTTAGAAATAAGGATGAGATTATCCTGCTGATTTTATGGAACGCTCTTCATGCTAGTCTACATATATAAAGGGAAAAGAATCCAGAACCTCTGCAATATCGGTGATGTTGGGAGAATGACAATTTAAATACATGTGTAGTTGGTATAAAGTGCATGTATTACTTTTTTTAAGGCTCTTCATACTCCATTTTTTGATACCACGGCGCATTCCTAACCAATTACCAATTGCCAGTTATAAAATTCTTCCCAACATGTGGCATTTTATTTTTCTCTTCGTACAGTTTCGCCTACACACATTAGACACAGACGGGACTTGGATAAGATAGGAGATCATCCGTTGAGGGGACTGGTGATGAGATGTTTAGAAGAGAAACCCCTAAAACGCCCAACAGCGTCAGAGATCATTAAACAGCTGGAGGACCCTAACTTAAGTAAAGGTTCGAAAGGGTTTATGGGATTTTTATTGATTTAATAAACCGTAATCATATCTTTTCTCGACAAGAACTTCAGGTTTTCACGCCTTCACAAAAGATACGAAAAAAAGCACTACAGCGACAATATGGGCTAATGTATTTGTGATAATCGTCATAAGAAACGTTAGATGCTGATGCTTTCAAGCATTACCAGTCGTTAGAGCACCGTTCATTAGCTTTTAGCCCTTCGTTAGTTGCTCAGACGGAGGACTGACAAGAAATGTCAGCTAATTACACTACTAACAGCGATGATCAAAAAATTTCAATTTTAAATTGTCTAAGTCAGGAGTTAGTTAAGTTAAGGCTAACGCTCGCTCCTTATACTACTTAAGGGGATTACCTTAAATTTTTAACTTGCCGAATTGCCTAAATTTGCGCGTTGTATTGAGTTCATTCAGTCTAACCCTTGAAACGTTAGCTCCTTACACTTTTTACGGCGATTGTCAAATAAATTTTAACATTGGGTTATCTAAACTGCTCGTTGTGATTGATTTTGTTCAGTCTAAACTAATTCAATAAGCTAGAGAAATCGTGCGAAACAAAACAAAAAATCTAGCAATACATGTTCCAATTAAGGCTAAATAACATTAAATTGTGTTTCAGAAATTGTGAATTTTGACCTGTTTCGAAGTTTTTACAATTTGCAAGAAGAATATTTGGCATGGATTCCAATCAGGAGACGAACTGTGCGTGAACTTGAAGAACTAAATTCGGAAGAGTTTGTAACCCCTGTAAACGAACACCACCGAAATAAAAAAACCCGCGCCGCCAATGGACGGGCCACTGGGGTGGCGGTGGTTATTGCCGTTATTTCATCGTTCTTCACATTTGGAGCAACACTCCCAATAGCTATTGTGGGTGGCTTTGTTGGCGCTGCTTGGGGTGAAAATACATTTGGCTCTATACCCAAACCTTACTCTACAAATCTTTTCAGTGACAAATTTGCTGCTGGTTTGAAAGAGGATCATGCTGCCTGTGTCGCAATTTGCAAACGAATGTTCCAACTAAACGATCAAATTCTTAGAAAGGTGTTTAAAATCTTTTCCAGCGATTGTTGCCGGGACGGATTTAAATTCCGTAAACTCGAAGAAATTGAGGAACTATTTGAAAAGATGACCGGTATAGCGATACCCAAGTCGGATCAGTTGGAGACAGTCATGGGAGACACGCGTGGATTTAGCGCATTGCTACTACCGGCGCTCAAGTTGGGACTGTAGTTATGCTTAATAGCTTGTTATCGGCTTATGGTGATATCCTAACGCTACCCTCTTATTTAAACCAATTTATCGAGTTGTATAAAGCACGTCCTGATTTTAACCCTATGCCTTTGGCGCGTTTTATTCAAAATATCTATTCGAAGCTGTTTTTTCCGGAAGAGGATCAAATAGCAAACATTATGCACGTTTACGTCAAGATGAGAGTGAATGATTTCGCCCGGACGCAGGATGTATTATGGAAAATGTGGTAACTCAAACGGTTGTGGCAGCAAGTTTAGCATTACGGACGATAATGCAGTTGATTCGTGTTCAGTTTTCTAACAGAAAGAATAACAAATCCAAAACGTTTGAAGGCCATGGGAAAATAGTGGGTGGGAAATGATTAGCATGGGAAAGAAATAGGGTGGGATTGAAAATTTGTTGAATGGGAAAGAAGTGCTGGATGGGGAAGAATTGTGATTGGTTAGGAAAGGAATGGGACAGAAGAAGGGCCGGAATAGAATAGGAATTAAAGGAATGAGATTGGATGGAAATTGAGTGGGATGAGAAAAAATTGGGATGATATAATGATAAAAAGGGGATGGAATAGAAAATGAATGAGATGGAAAAGAAATGCCGGGACTGGCAAGGATTTGAATGAGATAGAAAAGGAATTGTATGGACGGATGGAAAAGG
>JAOEHV020398219.1:0-5000 GCA_025447995.2 Isaurus tuberculatus | reverse complement strand
TTTAAAAAACGATTGAGGTAGCTGGTCACGATCAATGTTGCTACTCGCTTGCTCGCAGTAAAACTAGAAGCTCACGTTTCAATATCTGTTGTCACCTACTTCTCTTTTTGTGTTTATGATTTTAAAGAAACGTTATGTGAGATATGTCAGTGCTGATCTTTAACGTTACCGTCATTGCTTTCACTTCTCCAGCACTTCTATTTCAGTTCTTCTTTCAATTACAACACATATAACCAGCGCAAAACAAAAATCACCGGTTTTGAGTATCTTTCTTCAAAAATGATGCTATCAGTTATCTAACATTTCATATTGTTTATCAAAGCATCCATCCACCCGTCCACCTTACCTGCATTAAACCAACAGCTAACCAGAAACGCGTCAAGTTATGAGCAACATCACTTTTAAAGCACTGGTTAAATCATGCATGTCAGTAAGACAATTAAAAATATCAACCCACCGTTTTTGTCTTCCACTTTTAAACCTTGATGCAATAAGGAAAACGCCTTTTATCCCCTCCACCCTTGTTATAACTGTGAAACACGAGGAACGCAAATACCACATCCACAGTAATCAAAGTCTTTTACGATGATCTTATAACAGCAAAGAACTTGTTGTATGCCACTTAGGCAAAGTTACTTATTGTGATCTTTAAACCCAACGGGTGTAGGCCAATGTACCATTACCATAGCCCATTGCTGTATATTTCTGCAACTATCTGTATAAAAGGTAGGCACAGTCTTTTAGTATAAACTGTAGACGAAAGAACGGAATTGCCGTATGCCATCAAAGCACAGCCTTTACGATGAACGTTAGATGGAAGAATGGATATTCGGTATGCCATTAAGGCATAGTTTTTTTACAATGAACTTTAGATGGAAGAACGAGATTGCTGTTTGCAGTCTTTTACGATGTAACTTAGATGGGAAAACGGAGTTGCTGTACGCCATGAATGCACAGTCTTTTATCATGAAATTTCGATAGAAGAACGGAATTGCTGTATACCAGAAACGCACAGTCTTTTACCATGAACTTAGATGGAAGAACGGAGTTGCTGTATGCCAGGAAGGTACAATCTCTTACGAGGATTCTTATAGATGGAAGAACGGAGCCACTTTATGCCCGGATGGCACAGTCTTTTATGAAGAAGCTTAGATTGACGAAGAAAGTTGGCTGATACCAAAAAAGCACAGAAGAACGGAGTGAAAGCCATGCAACAGGTTGTACTGGGTTACAGTGGTAGCAGTAGCAGAGTCTATGCTCTGACCGCACCTACAAATTAAGTTACTACAATCTGAGATAAAGAGGAAATGTAAAACTTGCGATCAAACAAAAATTCGGTTGTATGTCTAAGGCAATTTCTTTAAGAAGCAAGTTGTACTATTTCTACCATTAACTCAGCCCTGTGAAAGCTAGCGTCGTCGAAGGTCCAGTCAAACGTTTTTCTCCTGCTCCTGAGGCATATATCTCGAGCACAAAGTAAAACTCCGACTCCACAACTTCCTTGTCCTTGCTTCTGATTTAGACCAGTCACCTGGTTTGGCATTGGCGGGTCTAAACGTCGAAACTGCAATTGCTCTTTAATGACTTTCTTTGTGTCAGAGCTACTTGATATTGTCTGCAACACGTTTAAAACTTGCCGGGAAATAGATTTAAGCTTTGGTGGAAAAGGAAGATGGTAGCCGTCATCGTATCTCAAAACCCCTTCTTTGAGTGTGATGACACCCAGTCCCCAATGGCATTCTTGAATGTGCACCGGTAAAAATATAACTCGAACTTCATCGATATTTACATTACGAAAAGTCCTCTCCACGCCAGTTGCAAGAAATGCCATGTCCGTAGTGGCATCTGTAAGGTAACATGGAAGAGGGACGAAGGTTTGGCTCTTCTCAATTTCGTTAGCCGTTGAACAATAGTGCCGGGTCACGAAGCACGTTTATTTTTTCATCGGAGAGGTAGCGCTCACCACAAAGCGTTGACAACACTTGGGAATTAATCTTGCTACCTTGTCGTTGTAACAAGAACTTGTTACTTCAAACTCTATTGTTAAACAACGCTGCCTCTACTGCTTTTCGATTTGTGTCACTTAGTTTAATAAAGGATTTCTCTATCCAACGTTTTTCAAACTCAATTTCTCTTCGCAGCTGTAGAAAACGATGGTATTGCCCAATAACAGTTAGGCACTGTTGGTATAAAAAACCATAACTTTCTACAGAAACAAATTTGTTTCCCTTGGAGGAAATCCTACATTGTCTTAGCAGTTCCTTGCATGTATTTATTATTTGCAATGGTGGTATCTCGCATATTGTAATTGGGTCCAGGCAAAAGTGATCATTTGTGTCAGAAATTAACTTATAGTTAATGAGTGTTTGATTGATCAAAGAAATAGATCAAGTTGAGGTCGGTGGCACTGAAACCACACTCTAAACTATTCTTTTGGCATCTGTGGCGAAGGTCTTTCAAATGGTTGATTGTAGCAATCCTACAGTCCTAGCCTTTCTCTTCCCAGAATGTCAAGTCACTAGTCTCATATATACTTCAAATTTTTGAGAAAAAGGCGCTGTTCGTGGTCATAATCCAAATAGGCAATAGATGGTAGTGACCAGTAATACGGAGAAAGAAAACGCTCATCTTCCGTTCCAAGACCCAAGACTGAAAACAACGCCATTGTTTACTTCTGCAGAGGTGGGTGTCATAAGCTGAATCGAAGCAGCTAGCGAGAACCCCGCTGAATCTGTGGAATAGCCCATAAGACGAATAGGACGAGATCTTGGATTTGAATTTGCATTAAAGAAACAACATTGTCGGAGGTACTCCCGATACATCAAAAGATGTCTAATATTGGCTGCCTGACAGAAAAAGAATTAAAATATTCTTTTCGTGTCTGTACGATGTAAATAAGTATTCATATTAAAAAGGCTATTATCTTCCAGAAGCTGAATATACTCCATTTACAATTAACATTTCCAACACGAATATGATGAGAAACCAAGCCCGATCGTGTTAGTGTTTTGCTGACTTAAAAAAACAGATCAGGCAGTATTCAAAGGCTCCTAATTACAACGAAAACGGTTACTTTTGTGATGTTAATTGTTTAAGACTTTTTCAAAAATTGTTTTTATTTATTAAATTGTCTTAGAATGTGAGTTTTTAGATCTAAGACTTCAAACTTCCAACCAAAGTCCAAACAATAGATTTAATTCATCGCATGAATTTCAGAAGACCTTCGTTAACAAGTTTTTCGTGGGATACATAAACGATGAACGTAATACATTATTGCTGTTTCGGAAAGTTCATTCACTTATGAAAAAATATATACAATGTTAGGAAAACAAAGGCAGACAAAAGGTTATTTTAACCCAGTTCATAGAATATGATGTCTCATTTTAATAACTAAAGTTCGGAAAGTTTCCAAAAATTTAACAAAGTTTACACATTCTTACGCGCACGATTAACTGACTCATGTACCAAAATATAAATGCAACAAGAATTAGTCTTTTCTTTGCAAAAAGTTTATTTGTTTGGTAATACAAACTGACTTTTCTACTCCAAGTAAACACCGTAGACCATAGCAACTGCAAACAGGGAATTGTTCTTGAATTCATAACAACTGTACGTGTCGAAGTTTATATCCCAAAGACATCGACTGCCTATGCGAATAGATTCACCATAACCCAGCGAGCCAATATGAACAATCGCCACAATCTTGTACCGTGGAATATTAAGTTTCTTTACTTGGTTTTTCAGCTCATCCGACAGCGCTTTAGATAACAAACGACAAGCTGTTGGTTCGTACTTTACCTCACTCAAATTCTCCGTCAATATGTTTTTCAAAATTCTCTTAATGTTTCCAGTGGGAAATTGTTTATCAGGTGCCGTCTTGTAGGTATTCTCCAAGATAACATTTTCAGCAGGACGACTACTGTTTTGATCTTGTTTCAATGCAAGCGAAGCGCAACTCGCACTTCCTTTTCTGCTTGTTAGTTCTTCTAGTATTAACTGCGGTGCTGTTTTGATCTTAAGATTTTTTGCTGCCCTTTCGGATTTTCCTTCAGTCTGGGAAGCTAATTGAGGCACTTCGACGCTCATCTTTTCCTTTTCACTTCGAAACGAATGTCACTTCTAAACACTTAAGATTACATTAAAAAAACAGCTTCGTTTTCCCCGGGGATTTTTAACAAGCAATTGATAAAAGTGAATTTTTAGCTTCATCCAGTCCCAATGCGAAACTTGCTGCGTCTATTATCATTATGGCGTGTATAAAACAAGCAATTCCAATTAACTTTCATTGTCGGTTGTTAACTCTTGATACTGTACATCCTAATTATTTTAAAACGTGGCAGCTGGTTCGTTGTTCTTAAACAAAGCTTAAAGATTTTTAGCATTGAAAGTAGTTTCACTGATTTTTGAGTATATGCAAGAATAAAATTAACCGCGTCAAAAAAGTTTTAATTCGGCGTGAAACAAGGCTTTAACTGATGTGCAAATTTTAGGATCGTACAGATAAGTTTTGAAATTTCAAGACTTTTCTATAGGAGTTTTTTAAAGGACGTTTTACAACAAATTTTAAGACGTTCTTAAACTTACTATTTGAACAGCTCGAGGTATCTAAGTACACAAACTGATTTTCAAGATTCCCTGCTAATGGTAAAAGAGCTACAAAACGTTTTCTGGTTTTCCTCTGTTTTTGATCTAAAACTGCAAGGAAAACTACAAGTTGATTGCTGTGTTGGCAATCTACTACTTTCAGAAGTTTATTTTTGTTTTTTACTTTTTAGGACCTTGAAGTTTTGAGTACTAAATTTAAGTTTAGAATTTAAGGAGTTTTTGATGACCTTATAAAAATGCGCGCGGCGTGGTTGGCGCAGTTGGTAAGATCTATACCTTCCAACCACAAGGTCCCAGGTTCGATTCCTCTCGGCTATTCCGAAATTTGAATATTTGTGTGACCTTCTTTTCCGCCAAAGCTTACTCAGCTTTCCATCCTTACGAGGTCGGTAAAT
>JAOEHV020398218.1:0-16259 GCA_025447995.2 Isaurus tuberculatus | reverse complement strand
AAAATTACAAAAAAATACAAAAATGATGTCTTAAAAAATCTTGTTTTAAATACTGTTATTGAGTCGCTTTTCTTTACGTCGGCGGGCAGGGCATTCCAGAGCTTTGGTGTTTTGTTTTGTTTTGGAATTATTTTACCACGCTTAGATGGACGGAGGGCCTTGAACGGGCAAGCGATGCAAGAAGGTCTCCGAGGACCTACGGTTTAACGACCTTATCCGAGAAGACGCGAAGGTCTAACCATTTGCAGATGTTAGAGCAAAGGCAGCACCTTCTCATCAGTAATTTTAAGACCGTGAGTGGAGGTCCGGCCGGGAATCGAACCCCAGCCTCCCACACAGCAGACTGGCTAACCAGGCAGTGGTGAAATATCATTGGTGCAGCAACTGAAACTGTCCACATAGGTCTTTTGATTAGACCTTGGGATGGTCAGAAGACACTGTCCAACTGAACTTTCGTGCTCAAGTACAATGTATTCAGTTACGATTACGATCTACGGTCTCCCTGAAGATAGAATGTAACTCAAAAGCTCGGGCAGAAGTATTGAGTAATAATGTTAAGTATCAAGTTGCTTTTGATAAAAAGCGCGGACGCTGTTTTTTTCCAACTGGCCTGCATCGTCGTTTAATTATAAAAAACCGCTGACGGTTTTTTGATTCACTGCGGACTCGGCCTCCCTCGACGCTCGTTGGGAAGAGACCAAAAGAGAAATTCAAAATCTTTACATTTCCCTTAAAACGGAGCAAAAAAGTACGGAAAAAAAAGAAGAACAAAAGAAAAAAATTCAACGCGTTCAAAGTTAATTTGAAGTGAAATTTGGAGCAACAGTTTGTAAAAATGCCTTCTGAAATTGGTGTGAGGCCCCACGTGGAGCAATGCCGACAATCGGAGTTTGTTGAATGGAAAACTTGTGTTGAAGTTGTGAAACAGCGTTGACTTGAATAACATTTGAAGACTTTTTGTGCTACAGAGTTTGTTTTGTTCAAGAATAGAAGCTGCCCATGCAGCACGGGAAACTTGTTTGTCTAGAGCAACTGTAAAGACATCGCGACACCTTACATCCGTTTAATCATCGGCTTCATGTTGGACAACTCAAATTTTTAATTAAACCGGCTAGAGATTTATTTGCTCAGGAATTTGGGAATGCTGGTGATGGAAAAAGGGTTTCTTTGGCTAGTCTCACTCAGATAAGGTAAGAGATCATGTACTTTAGATATAGTAAGCTAACTGTATTCTGTTTAATTGCAACATAAAATTTCTTTACACACTTCTTCTATTCGACTCTCCTTGACTTTGGTGTTTGCCTTGAACTTTATTAAATTTTAAAAAGCACACTCGAAAGTGTTACATTTTATTTATAAACAAATATGGGTAAAATTTCCGTACTAACCATACATCATTATGCATACATTTTATTAGACTTGCAACAAGTCGACTGCTATTTAATTATGTTAAATTTTAATATACTCTATTACGCTGTTATTTCGGCGAAGCCGAAATTTAGGAAGTCTCGCAAGATACCAAACGAAAAAACGGACTTTTGAAAGTCTAACATTTTATTCAAAAGAGAAACAATAACAGGTCAAAGTTTTCAGTGTGCATTTTGTATTTATAATGAATGGATGTGGTAGTACGGAAATTTTACCCTTTAAAAATCTGATTGGCTAACGTATCTATCCGGTATTAGTAGAAATCTAGTCACTATCACAAATGCTGTAATCTGATTGGCTACCAAACTCGCAATCTATCAGGTGGTAGATGGATAGCGTCTGTGAAATCCAATATGGCGTCTACGGTTCCCAATTTTCAGTCGTTTGTTAAGACGATTTGACAAAATATTGTGTAAAAATTTTCGAAGGCAAGAAAAAAATCAATTTGAATCATTAATTTAAGAAGTTTCACTTGACAGACTGCCGAGCACACCGGCCAGCGCGCAATTACTGTTTATCATCAACATTGTTTGAATTCATATATGAAAACTTTCTTTATCAAAAATTGTTGCATTTATGTTTGTTATCCAGAGATTTCTACTAAAATTATTAGAATACTCGCTCATAATTTCTATCGGCAACTGATAGAATTAATTTAATAAGTTTTACTCGACAGACTGCCGAGCACACCTCCCAGTATGCGAAAACAGTTTAGGCATCGATTGTTTGAATAAATTAAAACTTTATTTATCAAAAAATTTATAGTTATTCTTTTTTTATTCTCCAGAGATTTCTACTAAAACAATTAGAATACTTGTTCTTATAAATATATTAAATAGAATGACAATAAATAGACTGAGATAGCGAACCACTCAGAATACGCATATCGCCAAGGCCAACTTTGTATGAAATATTGAAAAAATACCTCTTATAGAGTGGCCAATCAAATTGCAGGATTTACATGCAATAGCCAAATAGTTATAGAGCTGTCACAGTCTGATAAAATGATATCGAAAAATCTTGACAGAACTTAAGAATTTGTGAAAATCTTTCCGTATATTTTTGATGCTCACCAAAACTTATTTTTGTTCCGATTATTTGTTAATTTCACCAGTCAGTTATATTAAAACGTTACCTAAACAAGACACATTTGAACAATCTATTATCAATAAAACTTGACAAAAACAATTTATCATGAGATCTAAAACTTTGAAAATGTTCAAATGTCCATGAAAACTTGTCGAATTATTCGCAAAATGTCCGTTTACCCGTTTAAACCACGAATAGTTCGGCGCCTCGAGATAAACATTTATTTGACATTTCTGGTGAGGCATATTACAAAATTACACGACCAGGTAAGCATCACTAACGGGTAATTAAGAAAAATCTCAATTGTTAAAAAATAATCTAAATTGTTCGCGAAATGCATGTCCATTAAAAATTGTTTCTGAAACTAAAATTGTCGAGTATCCGTCACTTAGTCGATTTAATTTTCGCGTTATCGTTTGAAATTTCTTTGGTTATTAAGGAAGTTTTTATATTTAAAATAAACAAATAACCAAAACTGCCTCGAGTCGAATTTTAAGTGCTTTTTGACACGTCTTTGTTTTTAACAGGTTTGCAATTCTAAAACTAAATGTTTTTTTTTTATCAAAAAATTTATAGTAATGAATTGTCCAACTGCAGTATACAAAGCAAAAACTGCGGATGTCTGTGAAATTTCACGTTTGTTGTTGGAAAGTTTTAACGCGAAAATATTTTTAAATTGTTGTCGAAGTGAGCAAAATCAAATTAAAGATAAATTATACGAAGCCTTATCAGTTATCTAAATTAGATAATTTTGGATGTCACGTACAAATTCTTGTTCGCTTTTGCTAGCTTTTTGTCTAAACTCTTTTGGCCTAAAGAATTTTTATGTGCATTTTTTCTCTCTGGCCCTATTTTTTTCTTTTTTGTTTTATGAATTATTTTTTGGAAATTTTCGTTTTTAGTTTTTCGATTGAAGAGGGTCTTAGAAGTTATTTATCTGGAATCAAGGAATTAATTAAAATTTTGTTTACAAAGAATTTCTCATAGATCTTAATCATTAACGTACTAATTATAAGGCTCTTGCAGTTTTAATATATGGCGCGACCTTTCCTATTCTGTTTATAAGCTTTTGTCATAACACTGTTTTATCACAGTCGTTTTTCAATAGCAAGTATTAGTGATATTAAATAATTTCCAGACGTTTGGATTGCATTTGTGAAATCTTTATCAATAAACGTTTTAAGTTTGAGTAAAACTTTGCCTTTGATAAATGAGCATAAAAGTCTCCTTCTTTGTGAGGATTGGAGTAAATTTTCCACGCGTCGAAAATTTTTCAAAAAACAAAATACGAGCATGAATGCATGCTTATCAAAATAGCATACATGTAATAATACAAAGAAGATAATATTTGATTAAACACTAACAGTAACATTTGAACGATATTAAATATTAATTCGCGACTCCTTGAGGGGGCATTTAATACACTCAATCGTGTCATTTTTGTCAAATTTTGAGACATTTTGGATCGTATCGCAGTGAATATTTAGAAACTTCCAATTCCCCGTTATGAATCATAGATTGGTAAATGAGAAGAACTCATAAAGGTTTCCAGATTTTTCGATGAAGTTTAAGGGGGACAAAAGCTGTTTTTCTAGAGAAATTTGAAATGTAGTGAATTTTAGGGATTTTTGATTTTTTTTTGAAGTTAATATTTAATGGACGGATGCCAAACCATCCGCTAACCAAAGCTACACCATCCGTCTGCCCGGAGCCACGGTTTGACATCCGTTCTCAAACTTTTTCCTTTCATAATCCTACTTCACTCTGTCTAATGTGACGGCAATGCCCCCGTTAGTCTAATCTTAACCGAATATTCGAGACATTTGTTCAATACCACTACGCTTTTAACGCAAATGCATTATGCTTTTAAATAGTGACATTAAATTCATTAGGGTTTCTTTGTTTTTGATTGCGTTGCTATGAAACGACAACAAATTGAAGAGAGTGGATTCAAAGTCTTGTCACAGAAGATTTTAGAGGATTCGCGTTCACCATTAATTTCCATAGCAACAATAAAACTGAAACTCATTGCAAAACAACATTTTCCCAGAGTGCGTTGGTAATGCCACATTCCTTAAAAAAGTATTTTATCTTCCTTATAGTTATATACGTTGATCTGATGAAGAGCCATTGGGCAAAACACCAGCTTCTTCTTCTTCTTCTTCTTCGTTCTTTACTCAGTCAGTTGCTCTGAAGAAGGACTAACGTTCGAAACGTCAGCTTCTTACACTACTTCAGCAATAATCATAAAAACTTTCAATCTTGAGTTGTTTAAATTATTCGTTCTCTACTCAGTCAGTTGCTCTGACGAAGGACTAACGTTCAAAACATCAGCTTCTTACACTACTTCAGCAATAATCATAAAAACTTTCAATCTTGAGTTGTCTAAATTATTCGCTCTTTACTCAATCAGTTGCTCTGAAGAAGGACTAACGTTCGAAACGTCAGCTTCTTACACAACTTTCGGCGATGAAACTACAGGAAAATCAACCTTGAGTTGTCTAAATTATTCGCTCTTTACTCAGTCAGTTGCTTTAACGAAGAACTAGCGCTCAAAATGCCAGGCTTTTACATCCTTATTGTGATGATCAAAACTTTTCATCCTAGAGTTTGTAATATCAAGTAGTTTTACTTATTCAGTGCCGCACGTTAAATTCATTTCCGTCAGTAAAGCTAGATCTTTTTACGAGCCTTGTGGGCCACCCGAACCGGTGCTTATCTCCTGTTTCTGTAGCTTGACTCCCCCTGGACGGGACACTAATCCATCGCAGGTCAGCCGGGGATCGAACCTGGGACCTTGTGGTTGGAAGACAGAGATCTTACCAACTGCGCCAATCACGCCGCAGTAGTATTGGCAAGAAAATGTAAATTTGATAACTATAAAATTTACAGTTAAGTGTATATGATATGGTAAATCTCTTGTTACCTTCAGACAAATAGTTTCCGTACAAAGAGACCGGCCGACTGGAGAACTCAAACTTTCTGTTTCACATTTGTAGCTTTTTTGTTATTAGTATTTTTTTTTCTTTTCCTGCCACGAAAGCAGTTAAAAAACTAAAGTATATTTAGGGTTTTTGGAACTCAAATTTATGAACAATTCTTTCATTTCCGTCCGAAAAATCAGTTTTTTGTTATAAAAAAGTATGAAAACCTGAATATTAATATAGTTTTTCTTGACATTCACCTTCGCTCTTATTAAGAATTTTAATTGTCAACTATTTTGCTGGCTAAATTTCCTCCATATTATAATTATTCTGTCGGTAATTTGGCTCAAATGGTTTGAATGCCAACTTGATTAATAATTGTCTCACATAATGAACACGAAGAAAACTTAAACTATATGGCGTGGGCTTTTTTCAAGTTGGCCGGATTTTTTTTAATTGTATCACTTCTGGTTATCATTTCCAAGGATACATTATCATTAAAAACAAATTTACCATATACATGAAAATTCTTTCTTTTAATTTGAGGTTTTTGTACGAAGTTTAGTCTTTGCATAAATTGACACATGTTATCTTGCCGTCGTCAAAGGTGACGTCAAACAACGATATTTTCATGTCAGTTCCCTGCGTTGAAGGATAAAAAACAAGAATTTTAAATTATCTAAGTTCCCTGAATTTTAAAATGAAACTACAAAGGAAATAGTCTTTTGTATTCTTGCTTTGTATTCAAAACAGTAAAAAATTTTAAGTCGAAATAAAATTTCATTTTACAAAAAAACTCGTGAAATAAAGTATAGGCATTACTTTTTCAGTTCAGAGTCTGCTTACAGAATCTTCGAAGCTCTTCTATTTTCTTGTCAAACAAAAGTAACAAATAGTCTGAATTGAGTGTAAAATTCAAATTTTACCGATTTAGCCATGCGTGTTGCCAAACGAAGACAAACGATTTTGCTGTTAATGTGCACACTTAAAAACAACGAGCCGCTAAAATAACTTTTCTCTTTAATTTTTTTCTCCGTCAATTTCGCTCACTGGATTTTTATTGCGTGGATGAAGTCTTAAACAACCAATATTCCTCGTATTACCAGTTTGCTTAAGTCACATAAGCTAATTGCTTTTTAAGCATATAGTTTTTAATGTGAGCATTTTTACAAAACATAAGTTTTCTGTGACATTTTCTAAAGGATGCAGTCTTTACGAGAAAATCAGTGTCAATACACGCTGAGAACTGAGCGAATTTTGCCGATGGAGTATAATCCGCGGACATTCATGCTTGAAGTCTTCACGCCTTCGTAAAAAATTTAAAAAAAAGAAGGTGATTTTGTAGAGTCACTTTTAAAGTTTAAATTGCCTGCCACGCTACGGCGATTAAAATTTCAATTCGATGTGGGGAAGATTTTTAAATGCTTAAAAACTGTGTAGGTAAACGGCCGAGTTATCGTTTAGTTTTAGAAAAACAAATTAGTAAACACATATTCAATTAAAAACCTAGCCGTTGTAAGCGACGTAGGCCGTTATAAACTCATTTTAATTCATCGAGAAAGTGAATTTCTAAAAAGCTACCTCGCGAGCAAAATGGTAATTTTCGAGTAGATAGCCTCAACAGTATGCTTGTAAATTGATTTTTTGACAGTTTAAAAGTGTATGTTTGCACAGAGTTAAATGGACCGTTCGTCGTTTGAGATTTGTTGACAAGAGAGACATATGCTTAGTTTTATGCTTGTTTTTTTTTCTTTTTGCCCAAACGTAGCCCCCGCGCTTCGCCTCATGAAAACGACCATAACAACAGATCTAATGGCTGTCTTAATACATCGCGTGTTGTTAGCCAAATTAACGATAAATACCTGAAAGAATTTGGTTTTAAGTACACGGTGCTTTATCTCTTCGCAAACTAGTGTTGTAAATACCTTTTAGAGTTTCAATGTAGTATTGTTAGTCTTCGATACTGTGAAACAGTTGTTTGTGTAAAACACAAGCGAGCTTGGTGAATCATGAAAAAAGTTACCTTACCTGCGCGACGCGCGAAGAGTAAGGCTCTTCAAATGCCGTCCAAATTTTTGGCTGTATTTTTTTCCAAAGAGATTTGTTTCGGTTTCTCATGGCGTCCGCAACCAGACCATACACTGTCATATCCATATCGTTGATACTTTCTCCATCGGATTCATTAATACTGTCAAAAGTTTCTAAATTCGCTTGCGCTTCTCTGTGTTTCTTATAATTCAACCAGCAACACGATTCGACCTGTAGTTCATCTATACCCCAAAACGCTAGTTCTTCTTCAAAAAGCGGACCGCAAACATCCATCGGACAGTGAAGTTTTCCAGTGCGATAGAAATTCAAAATCTGAACAAAAACGCCTGGATGCCTGTCAAAAAAGTACTCGTTTTTCTCCGGGTCATAATCGGCAAATTGTGTTCCATTTTCTGTAATCCAGAAAAGTCTTGTGTCGGGAATATTTCGCAACGTGTTAAGATATGTCTCGTGTCGTATTCCACCAACATTGACGACTATCTTAGAATTCTGCTGTTGTTCTGTCGCCAGAGTAGACCTCGCAGATCTTGATATTTCAGCGCTTTCTTCTCTGTGAGTCATAATGGAGCAGAAATCCCACGTACGTTATTTCGTATACCACCAGGCTTGTTATTTTATCCGGGTCATGAATTGTAATCACTTTCAAAACCTACCTCCGGAGTTTCACGGAGGAACTCTACAATATCGCAAGACATTGCCTCCAAAATGTCTTTTTAGTTATTTAATGCACTGTTTTGGTTTTGTCTCTTTGCGTGACGGTGGCTTTTAATTGCCGATTGTATTCTCGCAGTACAGTACCTGGTCTTGTACCGTCTCTCCACTGATACTTTTTCCCTCTACTGCTTATTCTACAGCGGTCACTGACACAGTAAAACTAATAATTACATAAGCATACAGAGTTTTTCTTACTATTTAAAAGCTTGCGATAAACCCATTGCTAACGGTAAGAATTCATTACCTGAGCGGCCATAACATTTTGAAATTTTTCACAACCACAACAGCAAGTTTGCGCTCGATCTTACCGGCCACACACGGATTTTCGCGGTGGTTTTCCAAAAAATATTTTCGTTTCTAGAAGTGCTGTGACCCGCTAAAAGATAAACAAAGGAGATTTCCTTTTGCGCATGCTCTCTATATACCACCTGCGCCCAAACATCCCTCTGTTTTAATCACAAAAACCACGTTTATGTGCATGAGTCGCATCTCATTTTTGACTTTGCGAAAAATTACTTAATTTTTTTAGTAGACGCTGAGAAATAACCATTTCATTCGTTCTTTGGAGTCTAATATTTTTCGTTTTTTGAGGGCTTTTTGAGCACGAAAGAAATTGAATATTAGCAGCATGCGGAAATACTCTGTATATTGTCTGTTGTTTCCTCAGTTAGAATAAAAGGCACAAAAATATGACGTTACCAAATGTGAAATTCACATACAAACTTTTATTATGCTGTTTATCTCCACTGGATTTGTGGATAACTCTTAATTTTGCGTCAAAAATGTTTTTTTTTTAATCTGGCTTTTCCGCCACTCTCTCAAACAACTTTTTCTTTTCAAAGAAAATTATCTTTACAAAAACCAGAAAATGAATAAAAAACGGGTTTTAACATTTGTTTAAAAGACCAACAAAAGGAAATTGGCAGTGCTACAAATGTTAGAATTTGAAAAGAATTTATTTTCAATTTCTTTTGACTGTTTAAGTCTCTGTTAAAAACACTTTTATTAAAATCAAATTTCTATCACAAAAAGTTCCATTGTTCATTTGGCCAAGAAACAACAACAATAAGAGAGACAAAGTTTGGGCTTCACTGTTTTTGTACAAAAGGAATAAAATTTGCCGCTTGAGTGAGTTTATTTGATTCAATATTCACTGAGGGCGTTTATGAATTTCACACTTTTGGTTGGCTTCAGAGTTTGAAGATTGATATCAATAACATATGTCGATAATATTCAATTTGTTGCTATGGGAGACGAAACTGATGACAAATAAAATGAACTAGAAACGATCAAACCAACTTTTTAAAAATAATTCTTAATATTCTGTTGTTTAATAAAACAACAAATATATAATAAAAACCGTTTAATTTTAATATGTTCATGGAAACAATTTCATTCAGTTTTTGTTGAGAAAAATTAAATGCGGTTTATTAAAGCAACTGATTTTAAAATAAGTATTTGTGTTATATTAAAGAAGCAAGACTAAGAAAAAAAACTTTATTCAGATTTTGAAGAGAACATTCAAATGTATTTAACGAAACTGATGTACTCTTAGAAATTCTTTCTCTATTTCACTGAAAAATTTAAAACAAACAAAACGGATTATAAAATAAACAAAAGATGAGATTTATTTATTTATTCAAAAATGGCACTCCGAAAACTATTTTTTTTCTTTTAAGGGGCCAAACTGCAACGAACGCTTATGAAAATAGGCCGTTTTTGGATAAGTATGCCGATAGAGAAATAATTGACGGTTTGGTATGTCCGATAATTTTTCTTGAGTAATCAACGCCCTGTGTATTTCAATTACGAAAAATGAAAAAAAAATAGGCGCAAATGTGAAATATATGTCTCAAAATTTTGTTCTTGAATAGATTATTGATTGCGATGTAAAACCTTAAAGCGAAAAGAAGTAATTGCAGAATGTATTATGAAAGCCGTTTCCGTTAAAGAGAGAGCAGGTGAAAGTCACTTCACACGTGACGTCAAACGCCGGCCGCGCGAAACTTTAGTCTATGTTTAAAAATTCAAAAGGTTTTTCCAAAACAAACTTTGATTATGAAGTGCGTAGCTACAAAAAATGCAAAAAATACGCAAACAAGCATTTGCCTACACATTTCTAGGGAAAAAAATGCGTATACAATACTTGATTTGAAAAGATAAGATAAATATTTCATTGCCTACATAGAAAAAGCAAAGTCCGCAAGAAATGTTCGGTGAAGCTTGGCAGCAGCCCGTACCTTTTCATTTTACTGTAAATGACTTAATTGCGTAGACATACGCTGTACTAACTACGGGTGTAGCAAAAAAACTCTCTTCCTGCTATTTGTACCATTTAAGTGTTCTTTGGTTCGAATTTGCCGATACTTTGAATTATCCATGGATACTCTTCTAAAATAACGGCAACCGTTAGATTGAAAGCTGATCCCGATGTTTAATAAGTTCATGCTAGAAACAAAACTGAAAATTCCCCAAAATTACTTTTTGTTATGAAAAGAGGAAAGGCTATATTTTCTTACCACATCTAAATTCAATATTATTTTACAATCAAGACTTATGTTACACTTAAAGATGGAATTCTTTGTTGAAAATGAAAAAAAGTTCTTTTTATCTTTCCGGAAAGGTGGAAACCTTCAATTTCACAACTCCGTAAAAATTTTAGTTTGTTAGTCTAGATTTAGCGTTGTCTAGCTAGTTTCAGAAGGGAATTTTTATGTTAGAAATGAAAAGCAAAATCGTCTTTTTTTCCTTCCATATGCAATAACTTTTTCGTTTTGAAAAATGGATCGGAAACCTAAATTTTTCAACTTTGTCAATAATCAATTATTGCAGTCGAAAGTATTCAATATATTTAATATTAAAACAAACAAAAATCGAGACAAAAAGGAAAAATAGTCTTTTTTTACGTCAATCACATCAAAAAGCGAATATGGAAGACATACGCATTAGTTTTTACACCATTTGTGATCATTTTTATTAAATAAAGAATAAAACCTTGAATTTTCAATTCCTTGTATAATCTAATTTGATGACAAAAGAACCTGCTTAAGATAAATTCTGCCGCAACTTGGACATGGTGATATAAAGCAAAAATAGCGGATGTTTAACATAAAGCTGTTTTGATTTTTTTTCCTGTTTACTGTATGCTGGAAATCCCCATTTCATTTCAATTCCAAGACACATTTGCATATCATAAAACTTTACAGGTGCAATGCAGACCTACTTTATAAAACCTATTAAAACTAAAAAAAGACAAACTAAAAAAAAACACCGTGATTAAAAAGCAAGGGAGAACTGTTGAAAAATATAGCTACGTAACAGCTTCGACCCAGTTTATTATTCCTTTCTTTTTCTCAAAGTCTAACGATTTTAAGCTTTGGTCGCCTATACAGAGGAGTCTACAACACCAATATATAATATATTAAAGTTCATTTTACCTGTTTCTTTAAGCAATGCCATCACTAATTTACCAACACTGTAAAGTTCGCATTTGAAATTAACCGCCGCATGGTTAGCCCAGTTTGTAAGGCGCCAGTCTGCTGTACGGATGGCTCGGGTTCGATTCCCGGCCGGACCAACACTCAGGGTCTTAAAATAATTGAGGAGAAGGTGTTGCCATTGCTCTAACATCTACAAATGGTTAGACCTTCACGTCTTCTCCGATAAGGACGTAAAACCGTAGGCCCAGTCTCTCGATCTCTCTGTCGAGGGACTTAAAAGAACCCACGCACTTCTCGTAAACAGCAGGGTTGTCCCGGTGTTGTGGTCTGTCTCTTCAACTGAGGGAACTTCTTATCGGCTGCCAATTTGCGCCATAACATGTGAGCCGCTCAGCGGACTTTCTAAGACCCTCAAAAAAACTTGTATTTATTTGTAGAGCGCTTAGAGCTCTAGGATAGGCGCTATATAAATATTAATTATTATTAGTATTATTACTTGAACTTTGCTCAAAATGTAAGAACAGGCGCGAGGCCAAGACAGAGTGAATAACTTTTTTTTGTGCAATACAGAAATGATATTAATCATAGCTGTCTAGATCTTGCATTTAATTTGTAACGTTTCGCTCAACCTGATAAATAGTTTATTGAGGGAATAAAACAACCTCGCTTGTGTTTCTAGACAAAAATAGAAAACGCTATGACGTAGGAGATCTCGTGTTCTCCCAACCTCCCGTGTGTTTACATCAGCCGGTTATGCAAACACGGACACCATTTTATATTTCTTCATAAAGCATACATAAATCTAACGTTTTGTTTAACTTTTCCGCATTTTTGAAGAGTGCAGTCAGCACTCGAAAATTTAGTTCTTCTAACTTTTTAATATTTTAAGATCAGTTTCAAACCCGTTTTTAAATACTATGCTATTGCTATGCCATTCTGGGAAATTCTTGTGAAATATATTCTTATATGGAAACAAAGTGGGTTCGAAGTGTAACTCAGAATGTGTCTACAATATTTACAGTGTTGATGTTTCACATACAACCGTTTAAAACGAGCTATCTAGCAATACTTCCGTCTGTACTTTGAAAATCGAATTTCCGCGTTAGAGGAACATTATCATAGTCAAAGCTCGTATCTAGAGAAAACTCTGTCACTTCACAGTTTTCATTCTCTGTGACGCCCTTGCTACAACCGCGTGGTTCTTCGAGTTTGTCGGGTCTACTCTCTGTTGTTTTAAATTCAAGATGCCTCAGGTTTGGTTTCAAGTTGGTTTCACTTGGTTCGCCTGTGTAAAGAAAGACCGTTACAAGATCAAAGAGAATAAACGGTTCGAGATATCTTTATACAACTAGGTAATTAATTGTTATTATTGTTCAATTTATTGTTATGATGGAGAGAAAGGATGTCGATGATGACATGACAACGATGATAATGACGATGATGTCAATAATGATGATGATGATGTTGTTGATGTCAATGATGATGATATTGTTGATGATGATGTCAGTGATGCTGATGATGTTGATGATGATAATGTTGTCGATGATGATGATAATGTTGTCGATGATGGTGATGACAATGATGTCATCATGATGATTATAAAGATGATGATGATGATTATAAAAGGAAAAACACGGCATAGCTGAAGGTCATTCAGTAGGCATCTGACAACTTTCTGTGGCTTTGATTGCTTTGGTTTTTATGAGGATGGCGTCATTGGGGCATCCGGTAAGATCTTTGTCTTATAACCACAAGGTCATTCCCGGCTCTGCCGATACTTGAACATGTGTGTAACCTTTTCTGTCAAAGCTGACTCGAGTATCCATCCTTAAGAGACCGGTGAATGAGTAACAGCATTTGCTTGAAGGTAACTTGTGATTGATTAGTGTCCCGTCCTGGGGAAGTCAGACTCTCATTTTATTGACTCAACAGAAATGGGAGATAATCACTGACACAATGAGCCAATAGACTTGATTTTTTAATTGACAATTGACTTCAAGTACCCAACTTTTTTCATAAAATTCTCACCAACCCTGATTATCATATCTTCTGTGTTCATTCAACATCATAAGCTATTTTACATTCAAGCTATTCCAGCAAACCCTTTAACAACCCTTGAGCCCCTTTTTTACTGAATTTACAAATATCTTTAATGATATATTCTTAATTTTCTTATATTTTTATAGTTAAGTAATTTAAATTCCTATCTTAAATTAATATGTTCTACAATGCACAGATCGCTTTCTACCTTGATTTGTGGAGCAAGTTTCATTCTCTTCTGCTTCTCCAGGAAGTGTCGAAGCTACCAACGCTGATGGAGAAAAATGACAACTCAAATTTATCAGTTATACTTGATAGGTGAGTCATAGAAGGGCTCAAAATGGCAACTTCCTGGACACCAATTGAGTACTGGTGACCAGAAAACACATACAAAATATATAAATAATTATACATTATTTGTTTGCAAAATAATCATCACGACCCACCAGGAGTATCCTCTGTAGTTTCTTCACTATTGGCATAGCTTACAAAGTTATGTCTGTTCTCCTCACTGACTAGAGGGGTAGGGGAAGGGTCTGTTTTGTCACTTTCATTGTCACTTTCTTCTGAAGAACTTAAATTTCCTTTATCTTCCACATAGTTGTCAAGCTTGAAACAAATAAAAAGTAATAGTAATAACAAACATGATTATAATAAAAACAAATTTATTAAAATTTGAATATCTAAAACATTACAACAAAGCTAACTAGATATAAAAATATAAAAAAAATATGCTTGGATGATTGGCTTTTCTAGCATTTTTTTCAGCCTGGCAGCAGTAAAAGTTCATAACAAATATAAGCTGATAACTTAGATTGAGTCATTCAATCAGAATGACAGAAATCCTCAATCAAAGATAAAAACTTAATAATTTTCGATAGCCATTTTGACTTCACTTTTAAGCTAAGTAATATACAGCCTGGTTAATTATCTTTTTCTTAGATACAACTATGGTAGCATGGTTGGTGCAATTGGTAAGATCTTTGTCTTCCAACCACAAGGTCCCAGGTTCAATTCCTTGGCTCTGCCAAAATTTGAACATCTGTGTGATCTTCTTTACTGACAAAACATACTCAGCTTTCCATCCTTATGAGATTGTTAATTGAGTACCAGCTTCGGCTGGGAGCTGACCTGCGATGAATTAGTGTCTTGTCCAGGGGGAGTCAAGGACTCTCATCTGCTTAACACTACAGAAACTGGAGATAAGCGCTGGCTCCAATGGGCCACTAGGCTTACTAAAGGATCTTTTTTTCTTAGATATGTAATTAGCTGCTGTATAACATTTGATAAAATGTTGCCTAAACTTAGTTGTGCTAAGTTTAGGCAGATGGAAACAAATTGAACTACAGTTAGTTTCAAAAGGGATATAAACATATTACAAGTTGCAACAATTTACAGTGATATAAATTAAGTGAATACCTGAACAAAAGCTTGATTAGTATCATTTAAAGATCTCTCTAAAATTGATCCTGTACAAATCTCTGGGCCCAAAGTCAATTCCTGTAAAATTTAATTTGAATAATCATAGTTTGAAGCAGTGTTAAGCAAAACGAGGTTATTTAATCAAACTATACAGTTATTCTATCACTATAAAAAATTATTCTTTGTTTCTTAACCCTTTCAGCCCCAAACATGACATGTGATATATTGCTAAGTTCTCTTAACCTGGCTCCATACTTTCTTTTGAAACAAGTTGGGAGAAATATGTAATTCATCTTGAAGAGGCTGCTTTGTGCGATCAGCTCCTTATTTCTCCTAACAAAACAACTGATTTTGTATTAATATTGTAAGGAGAAGATATAGATGCTGATAAATTGGCTTGGGCTGAAAGGGTTAATATGAAAAGATACTATTTAAGAAATAATTTCATTGGCAAAGAAAATAAAGTCAAACTTTTTTCCAGATTCATGCTAGAAATTTAAACGCAATGAGCTACTTAAATAAAATTTGGAGAATTATTGTAAAACTGTGGACAAGGACTTTGGAGAAATTTTCAAGTGTTTTGATATCCTTGATAGAAAATTAATTAAGTCAAAATCAAGGACTTTAAAGACTACAAACTGTGAATGAATAAAGAGACATAGTGTATTAAGTACTAAGAACAAAACATGGTATGCTACTATAATAAGCACAAGAAAATATTTGTTGATCTTTAGCAGGGCCTTATGTGTTGTGTTATATACAGTACCTCATCTGAATTGTTTCCACTATTTTCAGCAGAAAAGATTTTTCCCTTATCTTGGTTCAACTCGCATGGTTTGGAAACGCTGTCAAAGTTATGAGAGAAAGAAGGTATCTCTTTTTTATCTTGTTTATGCATTGATAACTTGTGGCTTTGTGTCGTGATATGTTCTGTGTGGATAATGAAAGAAACGTTAACTAAAAGCTAAGGACTGTAAGTTTAACTTAAAATTTTTCTTCATAAATATCTTAACAAAAAAACGTTGTTCCACAAAGAAGTAGTCACACTACGTTAACAAGTTGGCGTTTCGAGCGTTAGTCGAGTCGCCAACATTTCATAACCATAAGTGTTTGGCGACCTGACTTCCGGTAAGACGAGTCGACTTTTGCTATG
>JAOEHV020398018.1:0-10709 GCA_025447995.2 Isaurus tuberculatus | reverse complement strand
TCTGTTCAGTAATAGATCATAGAATGACGTCAAACTGTGGTAAGAACATCAGTGACACACTCGGCTAACGCCTCGTGAGCCTGAGGCGACTAATTGTTTTAGTATAATTACAGTTGTGACTATTCGAAAAAAAAATAGTAAAACAAAAATATGAAACGACAAACTCAGGCTGGAAGACATTTTTGAGCAATCTTTCAATGTGATAGTCACCTCTAGATGACTATCACAGGACAAGCTGTCATTTTCAACCAATCAGAACGCAGGATTTCGATAGTCACAAGTGTAATTATACTAAAAGTTGATATTCCTTCAATAAGAACCCTTTAAAAGTAAGGCAAAGTACTGTCGATTTATATTAATACATTAATGGTAATCAGGTATCACTAATTTAAGATTTATGAATCTAATTCTTTTTTAATATACATCCTATTTTGCTTGTTTCGATTTTTCTTACATTAGGCTGAACTCAGATAAGTTACAGATAAAAAAAATTTAAAGTTAGTCAAAAGTACAGTTGTTCTTGTATTCATCAAACTTAAAAAAGGATGGTAAAGGAGCAACATTTTTCATCCAACCAATCGTAGGCAGTTTTTTTGGCCTACAGGTAATTTTCACGATAAAATACCGCTCGCACAACGTTTGCTTCAACAGCCAAGGTAGAAGGTTTACTGCTCACAAAGCAATTTATACAGTTAGGAAATTTTCGCGCCAAAATACCGAACGTACGTGTCGCACGTACAGCACTTGTGTCATCAGTTTAAAATAACCAATTCAAAAGGATTACTTCTT
This sequence comes from Isaurus tuberculatus, assembly GCA_025447995.2. Taxonomy (NCBI): domain Eukaryota; kingdom Metazoa; phylum Cnidaria; class Anthozoa; order Zoantharia; family Zoanthidae; genus Isaurus; species Isaurus tuberculatus. The sequence goes on along the minus strand of JAOEHV020398018.1, from coordinate 9,920 downwards.
ACAAAACAGTTTTTACAGGCGGAAATTTTCGCGCCAAATTATCGATTATACATGTCGCTCTTACAAAAATTGCTATACCAAGATAAAATAGCGAAGGAAAGATATCTACTACTTACAAATAACTTTTAGAAGCGAGAAAGTTTCTGGCTAAAATACTTAATGTACGTGTCGCACGTTCAGCACGTGTATTATCAGCATAAAATAGATGAGGGGAAAAAAAATTCTCGCAAGATAATTTTTACCGGCATTAAAGTGCATTTACTCTGTCCTTCAGCTAAACTTCTCAGGGATATTTGAAGTGCTCGCGGTTTTGCTGGAGTGGACATCAGAAGCACATCTACAGAGACCGCCTACTTTTCAACAGTCAAGTGATAATAATTCATTGCAAGAACAGCAGCTAGATTTTCCATCTGCTTTAATTCACGAGAAATGTATGAAGGTAAACATTTCATCTTTTTGTATACCACTTTGTAGTTTCCTGAATTTTGATTCGCACAACAAAGAAGCTTTATTTGGGCTCGCTGACGCACCAAAAATAACAAACAGGCGCGTGTTTCAGACGATAAACTTTTTAAAGCATTTAGAAAGCATTTGTGTGGATAGATGTGGTCTCAGTAAACAAAGCACGACAGGATTCGAAGACGTTATTTCACAGACAAAGAGTAAATTTAATACGTCAGCTCCCTACAATACTTGCGGAAATGAACAAAATACATTTTCCACCTTAAGATGTCTAAGTTTTGTGAACTTAAAGATGTATCCATTTATTAAAAACATGCTTGCTCTTGCTCTAGAATCCAGGAACATTTGGTCCAAGTTTTGATATTTTTCCATGTCGGGTGGGGGATGAGAATCCATTGGTTCTCATCGTCTTTAAATTTGGTCTACCGTATTTGATCGAAAAGTACCGTGGCACTTATTAAATTTTTCGCTTGCCACACGTGGCGCTGTTCGGAGACGGCATTTGTTCGAGGGCGGCGCTTGTTTAAAAAAGACAGCATCTTTTATTCTGATTGATTTTCTGGGTTTGTAATTTAGTATAGAACTTTGCATCATTTGTCTTTGCCTATATCAGGTTCTCTCAATGGGGATTGTGGCGCTTATTCGAGCAAATACGGTATACGTTTTTTTGCATCTTATTGAAAAGCACTGTTTTGGAGCGTCGCTTGAGAGAAAAAAAACTCGAGTATAATACACGTGGTTGCTTGTTAAAACTTACAGCCACTAGTACAGATCTGCAGTTAACAATTATATTTTACAATGTTTAATTTAAACAACACGTGATTGCTATCAGTTGCCTAAGGGGCGGACCATTTGACTTTTGAGGGGGGTGGGTTATTTAGGAAAAAAAAATTTCCTGCAAGCTCCATATTAAAGAAAAAAATTGCATGCAAAGCAAATGAGCACAAAATATGTATAGCAATAGAAGGGGAAAAAACCCTGCCAACCCCATAGACGAAAAAAAAAATCTTGCAGAAAAAAATGACTCACCTCCCCCTCCCCCCCCTCCCCCTCAAAAGTCAAATGGTCGGCCCCTAAGAAGCCAACATGTCGAGCAACTAATGTTGCTCTGGCGAAGGGCAAATGTGTTAGCTCCGTAAACTAATTACGGCAAAACTTACAAAAATGTCAATCTGAGTTGCGTACTTGCCAACCGTCGTGATTTTATCAGGACAGTCCTGATTTTCCAGAATTTCAGCCAGTAACTATTCTGTTTTTTTAAAATAATATTTTCCATGTCTTTTCTCTGTAAACCGAGAAGAAATTTACTTTATCGATGCTAACCGAGTGCGAAATCAGAAGTTCGAGAAGAAAATTCAAAGGTTTTCCAGGGAAGAGGGGGGGAGGGGGGCATGCCCCCGGAGCCCCCTAGAAAACGCTCGTGCCTTCGGCGCTCGCTCGGCCAGAAATGAGAATGGTAAAAATGTTCTGATTTTTGATTTCCAAATGTTGGCAAGTACGGAGTTGTCTTAAATTACACGTTATAGTTACTTGCCGACACATTTTAATACATTTTAAAGAAGTATATCCTGCGTATAACTTTCACATCAATTTGTGTAATGGCTCAGTTTGTTTTCTTATCACCGCAGTAACGTCAACTTTGGTTTCAGATTCTGCCTCCGCTATCAGATATACTGACTTACTTACCGTCTGTGAACCCCAGGGTTCAGTATCCCTGCTTACAGTTCACCTACTGGTCTATAGTGTACATCGAGCAAACTGTACGAGGATCACAGGTGAAATTCAAACACTAACATTCCATAAAACATTGTGTACAAGTTTTTTATATACTCGTACCTCCATCTTGGAAAACCTTGGACCGTGAGTAATTATGACACTGGACTGTGGAATAAAAGCCCAAGGTTTTATGAAAGTTTATAAATAACTTTTATTTTAAAAAAATAAAATAAAATAGAACATCTATATATAGCGCTTATCCAATAATGCCCCAAGAGCTTCACATTTGATTGCAGGGTTTGACAGCTGAGGGTCTTAGATAGTCCGCTAGAGCGGTTCACATATATTATCATCAAGAAATACCCTCAGAAGAAGAAACAGACCACAACACCGGGATCACTACCCGACTCTTATCGACAAGTGTGTGGGTTCTTTTAAGTCCCCCGATAGAGGGTCAAGAGACTGGACCTACGGTTTAACGTCCTTATCCGAGAAGATGCGAAACCATTTATGGATGTTAGAACATGGAAGTACCTTCTCCACAGTTATTTTAAGACCCTGAGTGAGGGTCCGACCGGGAATCGAACACCGGCCTCGCACACAGCAGACTGTCACCTTACCAACTAGGGTAACCAGGCGGTAGTTAAATAGACGCAATATTTTTCTAAATACCGGCTGAACGTTTTATTTTCAGGTCGTTTAAGACTTTTTTCTTTATCTTTATTCTTATGTTTACTCAGCAGACCAGTATATCGTTACCTTACTGACTTTCAACTCAAAGTTATCTTTACCCCTCTTTTTTAATGGACTTTAAATTTACTGTTAACTTTTCAGCGGACAGCTTTAGCTTCCACTCTTCGCCATATTGGAGAAGGAATCTTCAAACCTCAGGTGAGTTATTTGAATACAAAAATCAGCTCACAGCAACTGCCACTTTTTTGCCTACAAGACGGAGCATTTACGTTTAGGTTTCCTTGATATAACCTTATTTTTTTCTGACTTGGTTAGTGTTTAAAAATGTATGTTATCATTCAATCAATTGTTTCGTGTCCTTTACCCTAATCAGACTGGGCTTTTTGGCGTGCCCTGGACTAGGGGAAGGCGTGCCCTGGACTAGGGGAAGGCGTGCCCTGGACTAGGGGAAGGCGTGCCCTGGACTAGGGGAAGGGGTTTGTCATACCCAACCCCTTAATTCCGCTACAATTAAGGTTACGGTTATCAAACTCGACTGGTAGGTAGAGCGTCATCATGACGTTGATATGGCGTCATAACAAAAGCCTATGATTTTTTGGAAAGTTTTAAAAGGCTACATATTCATGGCTTTCCTTCTGGAGTAGTCTCTAACATTTACTGAGTGCCTAGAACCGCCGTCTTACTTCCATCTTACTTAGTTATCCTTCATTCTGATGAAGAGAAAATACGTTTTCACTTGGAAGGGGGAAAACCTCGGGTTAGCTCGCCGACCATTCCAAATGTTGAACATTTTTGCCGCCTTCCTTTTGTCACACCCTCTTTGGACAGGAATTGTAATCACTCTATCACTCCAAACTGTTTGTCGATAAAGTAGTTGGAAGGGTTGGCGCAGTAGTAAGATCTCTGCCTCCCAACCCTAAGGTCGCGGGTTCAATCCCCAGCCTGGTCGAAGGTTGAACACTTGGTTGACCTTCTTTCCCGCTAAAGCTCGCTCAGCAATTTCTATCCTTCCGAGTTAAGTAAATGAGTACCAGCACACATGGACCCCATTAAAGCTGCTGCCAGAGGCGCCTATATGTGCTTTCGGTCTGATTGGGGTAAACTGATTATTGTAATGCGCCTTTGAGCATATCCATATGGAAAAGGCGCAGTATAAATGTATCACTTTAATTTTACTTTAGGTCATGCCCGGCGTAGTGGTCTGTCATTGATTGAAGAGGAAGGGGGGGGAAAGGGCATTTGTTCTTAATTTTATATAATGATAACTACGCAAGGAAGTTCTATTCTCAAGTCGTGCAGAAATGCTGTAAAACCCCAGAAGTTAATTTCAGCCGTCGAGCCAAGAAATTGTTGATGTTATTATTATTATTATTATTATTATTATTATTATTATTATTATATTATTATTATTAACTTTTTAATTTTATTATAGGTACTAAAAGTCACAGAAGCAGGCTTAGCAACGGGAGGAAGAAATGATAAGCAGAAAGCAGACATCTATTTCTGCAGTCGTAATCTGAGCGTTCGGTTTCTCTCCTGTCTCATCGTGCTGAAGACATTGACCCAAGGTAATTTGGCGCTAAAGATCAAAGTACAGAATCAAACTCATTCAGTGATTGTTGCAATTGAAATCTCACTGAATTTTAAGCCTGGTTAAGCCATGCAAATTACCTTGGGGAGTCAGGTTGGCCTAGTGGTTATCACCCACGCCTCCCACCACTACGGACCCGAGCTCGAATCCTGGGTTTCGCATGCGGGCTGAGATTTGTCGATCTCAATCTGACTCCGAGGGTTTTTCTCCGGGATCTCCGGTTTTCCTCCCTCCTTAGAATCGACTTTCACACCAAAATCTGTGCGATCAACCGCTTAAACATTATCCGCTGGCTAGGGAGATTGGGCAACCACTCCCTGCGTGTAAAGACGTTAAATAAAATATTTATTTATTATTTACTTAATATTTAAACGCATTCAGAATCAAGTTGCTGATAGCAGGTGAAATACAGCAAGTAACCTAAAAAATAGAACAGCAACAGGCTTCTTCAGTGGACCTAAATTTTTGCCACATTTATCTAATAGGGCGCCCTGTGCCATTTAGGATATAGAGGATATAACATGCTGGCATGTTATATCCTCTATATCCTATATAGAGATATCGACTTGAACACTCGAAGATAAAATTCGTATCCGCAAGCGGACATGTAATATTCTGTTTATTATATAGACACCGATAAAATACCAGAACAACAATAAGAAAATAAAGTAAGACTAACTATTGGCTAGACTGAAGTAGTCATGACAACCGTGTTATTTTCACCTTGTGAAAGATAAAAATGGTATCTCACTGGATACCAAATTTTCGTCACTGGAGAAATCCTGGTATTTCATCGGTGTCTATATAATAAAAGACTTTTAAGAAACTTATCGATATTGTCCAAGAGTATAGGTCCCCTAAAACAAATGTTGAACTCACCTTAGTTTGAAGGAAAGCAAGTTTTAGTAAAAAATTTTTTTGAATCAGCGTCAAATAGTATCATTTAAGAATGTTCTGTACAGCATGAGATCGTATTGTTTTTTGGCAAACGCTTTCTTTTGAAAACAACAAATAAAAAAAGTGTTATTTTTCAAAAATTGAAAATGTGTTTTAACCTCACATTCGCTCACTTTCCTTGCAGTTGACAGCTTGGCGCATGCGTTTGATGTTCTTAAAAATGACCTCCGAGAAGACATGGTAAGAACATGCTGTGGCTAAGTCACTTCCTCTCTGTTCCCAGGCTCGTTTCACATTATAAATTCCGAATAGGAAATAATTAAATATGAATATAAACATTCCACCAGCACTAAGACCTGAGCTCTCTTTTATTTAATATAGAAGATAATATAATCGAATAAAAGTCTTAGATACTCCTCTATAACTTCACATGTATGTAAGATATCAAGAAAGCCCTCAATAGAACAGACAGAGCACATAACACCGGGATAACTACCTTAGGAACGTGTATGTAAGATATCAAGAAAGCCCTCAATAGAACAGACAGAACACATAACACCGGGATAACTACCTTAGGCACGTGTATGTAAGATACCAAGAAAACCCTCAATAGAACAGACAGAACACATAACACCGGGATAACTACCTTAGGCACGTGTGCGTTTTTTTAAGGTCTCCATTAAAGGGTCACGTGAACGTCTATCCGAGAAGAAGTGAAGGTCTTACTAGTTATCTTGGGACCCTGAGTGTAAGTTCGGCAAAGAATGGAACCCAAGCTCTCTGCGCTGCGTGAAGTATGGCACCTTTCCCGAGTAGGTTAAAAGGGGGAGTAAGAATAGCCGAACTCATTCCTCCCACTACTACGGACCTTGGTTCGCACATTGGGTTTCTGTGTGGGCTGAGATTTGTCGGTCTCAGTCTCACTCCGAGGGTTTTTCTTCTAATAGTACGGCCCTCCTAGGGTAGACCGCAGGCTTTAAGTTTATATGTTAACATATTAAAAAAACATTTATTCGATAGGTGGCTATCAATCAGCTTTTGAATCTCATTATATGTGTTCGACTTAGGGGCAAACTGCCCCCCCCCCCCCCCCTCCCATATGCTTTCAACCAGAAGGATATCTTTTTAAAACTTGCCATTCAGCAGTGAAAGATTCTGCACGGGACAAACTATCTGGCCCTTTAAAGCTGCCATAAAAATGAGATTGTAAAATCCTTTATTAATATTGTTGTAATTATGGAAAATGCGCCATATCAAACTTTTGCTATTTACCATTCTCTTCTTGTCTTCTCGTTTTTTCTGTTCCTGTGTAATCTTGTGTAAACTTTTTTTATCTTGTTGCAACAGACGAAGCAGTTGTTTCTAGCCTATGAAGGAATGAATGTGGTTTTGCCCTTCATGAAACCGTTGCAGAAGGTAATCACATGTTTTTTATTATATCCAGCTTCTTCCACTCAGAACAATAGGGAGTTTAAGCAACAAGGACGAAGTGGGATGCATCAAGCTGACTACCCTTTTACCGCCGCCATTTCTGTCTCATCGCCGCTACGTTGTCTACTTTTTTTCCAATTCTATAAGCTTTTTCTTGGTTATTGCTCTGCTGAGCTCTATCCTCTCTCATTCCGTCTCTGAGAAGTGCACTGAGATGAGCCATATAACAGGGAGTTAATGTAGTCGACCGTGGAAGTGATAAGGACATCAATAATTTTTACTAGACATTCTCTCCATAGATATTTTTATAGCACTAATAATATACATGAAAAAGTTTCTCGATGCTGATTGGCTAAGAGCAGTGTTGTTTCGAGGAAATTTAGTACAGAAAAAAGGAAATTTAGTGCAATTTTTTTGGCATTTGAACATTCTGATTGGCTAATAAACAATGACAATCGTGACGGCCAATAAAAAGCAACTTAAAACGTTCATGTATATTGTTAGCAATGTAATCAAACAGTTTGTTTTTTGCTTCTGAGACTTTCACATCTGCATGGTTTGTAAGTACGAAAAACATTATGGTTTGTTGAATAAATTAAGTTGTCGCATAATTCAGACGTCAGTTTCTATCTTAATTTTTTCATGTATATTATTAATAGGTAATAATATGATTTCTCGTTCAATTTAAAATAATTTGCACTTGTTTATTTTTCAAAATGCTCGTGCAATTACGGACTCTTTGAAAAACAAACTTGTGCAAATTAATTTCAAATTGAACTCAAAATCATATTATTACCAATACATATTTTCTTGAGTTTTTATTATGAAGACTTGCGTACAGCATTAGCATGACGTTCTAGTCAGGTAAACTTGTTCATAACTACTCCTAGTCATTTTAATTAAGTCGACTTAATTGTTATTTTCCACGCAGCGTTCTGGAGACAAGTCAACATTATTACATAACTGTAATTAAAGAGTTTGTTGGATTTGCCTATAAACATATTCAGATAAGGATTACGTCTTCCTCCATTAGGATTCAGCCATTATTCCATTAAAAACTTTAAGGCTTAAATTAACTGATGTGATCTCCCCAGGCTCTTCTTAGCAGTGCTGTTGACGTCATGTTGCAGATGTCCATGGATTCCCGTAAGTATCGCTTGGTGCATTATGGGTTTTTGTGTTTGGTTATCATATATTTTCCAAGGGTCGTTTTCACACTAGAAGATGATTAATATAGCCCTCTGAAGTCAAAAAGGCACAAAAACTGAATTGTCAATTTTTTTCTTAAACCTTAGACTAGATTTAAAACTTTCATTCTTTTAGAATATTAGACATTCATTCTCTTATTGTGATTTAATTTGTATCGCGCTCATTTAGCAAACAGCGTTGTGAAAGATCTTTGCGGTTATGCACTTTCATTCTCTTACGTTATCTTTACTTGTGACTGATTTTTCCAGGGAATTAAAGATGAAAAATGTTTGTTTTGAGTTTCTTTTCCTATTCAAATTATTGCGAGGAGATTGTCGTGTTTTCGCTTTAGAATTTCAAATCAGCATAAAATATTAGTTGTTAATACTTTTTACAAAAGACAGTGTTGCCTTGATTTTGGCGATATTGCAGATCGGAACTGTTTCTAAAGTCAAAATATTAGATACGCAGCTATTCGGAGTTTTTAGTGTGTTTTATCAATAAACACGACTATCTTTGACTGTAGGTTTATGGGACCGGTCTACCTAAACATGGTGCCCATTCCCTTTGCTTCCGACTAAGCCTCCACTCTTCTTTGTTTCGGCCATTTTGATGACTGATTTAACCTCACGAAACTCACGTTTCTCTTCTTTTCCCTTTTCCTTCAAAATTTTGGCCAAACTCCAAAAATCCTGAAAATATTAATGCGGGTTTGTTTTTATTCGAAACACGACCCAATTTGGGAATTGAAGTATTTCAAAACATATATCGAAAATACCATCGAAAAATCAACTGTGACCTGCAGTCGCTTTTTTTTTATAAGAATACATTTTATAAAAATATCGTGGCTGAGATTTTCAAAATTTAAAAAACTGAAGGTTTATGTTTGAAATTTTCTATCTTTCTCATTGGTCCAAGCCAACCACGTGACCTACAAATAACTGCCTACCAATGTGACACTGTTATATTATTGGATTTGGTAATCGCAAAATATTGTGATTTGTCATTGCCTCGCAAATTAATTATTAATTAATTATAATAATGAACCTGCTTGGCACTGAGAAATCACGATATTTTGCTCAACCTCGTCCAATAATTGTATATTATCTGTATTCCTAAACCTAAACTTGAATGCCTTCTCAAATTTATGATAGACGAGATAAACTGATTCTTTGTCACATAGTCCAATTTGATTTCTGAAAATACAAAAAAAATTTTTAGCCTTAAATGAGATTCTATCACACTCCCCCTCCCCTCCCCTCCCCCTCCTCCAATGTGACAATGTCGCCAAGTCTTAGATGACAGGTTAAGTCGTTTTAGAGAGCAAAAGTGGCAGAAAAACGAGGAATTTTCAACCTTGGCCGGAAAAACAATATTTCTGTAAGAAAAATAGTTTAACTGTGCACCCATAAAAGGAAAATTATGTATTTTGAAGCAGTTGTTTTTAACGCAGTTGCTTAATTTCCAGCCCTGCTGGATTCGTTTCTAGAATGTTGCTGTAACGAAAAATGGTTTAGAACATGCGTAGATATTCTGCAGCATAAAGGAATGGATGTAAAGATTCTTGAGAAACTCAGTATTGTACTGCAACGCCTGTCAAAAAACAAGTAAGTACAAGTAAATGTTATTTTAATTATTACAATTAAATGTAATAATGGATTGTATCAATCTTCTTGCAAGGGAAAAAAAAAGGAGTACTTAATGCCAATAGAACCAATGACCCCCCTGACTACCGGTCAGTACTATACCCACTGGGATCTAGTTTTAAGAACACATGCACATTGAAAGAGAGTTACTCAAGTTGCTTCTTATAGATGGGACCTTGGATATATGAACCGCTCATTGCTGGCCCAATATACCCATAATTAACAATTAATCACCGAAGTGGAAGTGAATAGTGAGTAATTATTCACCGAAGTGGAGGTGAATATACTTGGCTTTC
>JAOEHV020397923.1:0-10709 GCA_025447995.2 Isaurus tuberculatus | reverse complement strand
CCCTTTTAGAAAATAACTATAGAGAAAGTGAAAAAGATCTTGAGCTGACGTCAAATCCATTTTCTATTCTCTCATAGTAAATAGATTTGTAACCAATCAGAGCGCGCGTTACATCAGGATTATTTTCTAAAACTTGGTAATAATTTACTTGCAGTTTTTTCCCACTGGCCCTGATTTAATTAATGACAATAAGATTAATAAAAATCATCATGAAGTAACATGGTTTAAATTATTTTAATATCAGTGAAAGATTAGATACCTCTTCTTGAAAATGTTAGTATCTGTAACATGTACAGATATCATTTCCAAAATGGTAATATCTGCGAAGAACTTCTTTCCTTGATTAATTTGTTTTTCACCGACAATTATATATTTTAAACAGAATATTACAAGGGCTCTTTGAAATAACTATTACCATCTCCTCGTGTTGACAGTCTCTATTTCGTTCACTGTGCTGACTCATGAAAGATTTTTGGGTCGACTTCAAGAGAAAGCAACCTAAACTGAACGTAAAAGGCCTGGGCACAAGCGCTCAGAAGAAAAAATTTCGAATTGAAGGTTGGTCGGATGCACTTTTCCTCGCCATCTTGAATGACGCAAGAAGTGACTCTTGGGAATGCTACAATGCGGGCGCTAATTTATTCTTCCATGCCAACCAACGAAACTAATGTTGAGTTAAATTAACAGGGTAGTTCTGCTTTTTCTGAAGCTTTTTTATCGTCCTATCAGAAGATGAATTTGAGATAAACGAACGCAATTACTTATCTCTATTACTCCTAGTTTTAACACTCGAGATAAAAATTGTATCTCGGTTCGCCCATGCAATTTCCTCTATATCATATATTTTCATGTGTGATAAACGTGTATTTAGGCAGTTTTTGTGTTGATAGAGACCAGCTCTGTTACTTGCGACATTTTAGCACTCCTTCAACTAAAACCAAGCTTGTAAAACTTTCGGGGTGAGGGTAAGTCCCCTCAAGATAATTATGGGGGTGTGGGTAGGTCATCGGATCGCGGCGTACCAATAGCGTACTGCTTCAGTATTTCAGCCGAAGCTTTGTACGCAGACGAAATCTGAAGTACAACTACTTTGTCTTTGTCAAGCTCAAAATGCAAGTAATCCTTCGAGTTCAACAACGTCGGATCCTCCGTCAACCCCATATACACTCCGTCAAGTGGGTTTGCTTCTGAAAGATTAAACTGATAACCTTTGAGTGAGCTTGGTGGCATCTGTTTGGGACTAATGCTGCAGCTTCCTTGGGCGACCGTATGAGCACTAAGAGCTGTGTCCCGGTCGTTCTGAGTCAGGTCAGTACGTGACTCTGCTGTGGAACGAGTCCTATCGCTCATTCTAGCTTCTTCGTCAAAAACTTTAAAACTAGTACATTCTTCTTCACTATTTGTTTCATTTCTAGTGTTGTTCTTTGCGCCTCCTTCGTCTTCTTGGCATTCTGTTTCCATGGCGACACCATCGTCTTTAGAATGAGAACGACATATTTTCATAACCTGTAGTTAACTCCGACGCCAGAATCTATAAACGAAACAATAACAAATATTTATGAATATAGTAGGGTGTCTTTCAAGGACCATACAAAATCTTCACAACTATAAAACAACATCAAGCAGGCTTGTACAATTTTTATACACAAAAATGACTGCTAAGCACCTTTGAAAATATATATTAAGATTTCAGCAGCTACCTTAGCAGCCGCACTAGCTCTTACACTATGCTTTTACAGTCTTTGTAAAACAAGTTACTCATACTTTTGGGGTCTTTGCACCTCGACATTTAAACCATGTATATATTCGAAAAAAATTTAATTACTTTTCCAGCCTTGTTATTTATAAAAGGTAAAAATTATTTACAAATTTGGTAAAAAAACAAACGTTTTCGAGCATTAGCTCATCGTCAGGTTAAAATATGAAAATTTTCAAAAGATTGCAGGGTTTTTATGCTGTTTTTAGTGTTCGATTGTTCAGGTGATTCCCATAGGGAACAGGGAAAGAGTAAAAGCTTTGACTTGTTTGTTGTTGAGAGACAGTCGGTGTTTTGCAATTAAAAGCGCTTCAACAATACGGCGTAAGGTCCAAGGTTGAACAGTAACAATGGATTGCCAGGTGAAAGAATGTTCTGGATGTGAATTAAGGTGTCTTGCCGGTTCCGAGAGTTTTGAAGTGTCTTGATGTTCATCGATGCGGGACTGTAAATTGCGTGAAGTTTCGCCCACATACTCATTTTTGCATGAGCTAGTGCCTTTGTAAACAACTTGGGCAGGGTGTTGGTTTCGGTCTTTGAGTTTAAAGAGAGATGATATTTTCTTTGTTTGCCAAAATACTGAAAATTTACATTGACCTTAAGTAAAAGACTGAAGTGTTTTAATGAATTTGGTAGTTTGAGTTTCATTGGCTTTAAGAAGGGTAGATGGATATTAATCTTCCAGCCTTCTAGCATATCTTCAAAATACAAGGATTCTTCAACGACAACGTCAAAATGGTGTGAACCAGGAACAGTAAACAATACTCAAACCTACCGGTAACATTGAAGCATTGTTAGTTTACAGTTTACCTGACTAAGGAGAATAACTTCCTGTCCTGGTTTCTCCAAGATACCATACAAGGCTCGGTCACAAAGACGTATTGGGGCTTTTCGTGCCCAGTCCTTCCCGTACTGATGCTGCATATAAGGCTGGGACAGAGTAACGAACACCAAGCCAGCAAACACAAGGTAGCTACAATGATATGGTCAATAGAAGCATTCTTATTAAAATACAAAAACGACCCGTTTTTTAAGGAATTCCAAGCCTTGAACGGAAAATCCCGAAATTCAAGGAATTCCAAATTTTCAAGGTGGAGTTCCATACCTGGAAATAGTTTGATAAAATAATACTTAACTTCAACACAATAAATACACTATCAAGTCCCGAATCACCTAAACATTTATTTTAAAACAATAACATTAATGTTTAACACTTCGGACGTGGTTGGCGCAGTTGGTAAGATCTCTGCTTTCCAACCACAAGGTCCCCAGTTCGATCCCGGCAGATTGACGAGATTTTCGAATATCTGTGTGACCAAGCCAACTCAGCTTTCCATCCTTCCGGGGTAGGTAAATGAGTACCGGCATTTGCTGGGAGCTAACCTACGATGGATTAGTGTCCCGTCCAGGGGGAGTCTACGACTCTCATCCGCTTAACACTACAGAAACCGGAGATAAGCGCCGGCTCCATGGGCCACTAGGCTCGTAAACGATTTAGCTAGCTTATTAACACTTCTATAGCGCAATTTTTCATGTTAATATGATCAAATGCGCTTTACAAGCAAGTGCAGGGTTCAAACAGTACAGGGTCTTAGATAGTTCGCTATGCAGCGAATCACATATATTTGAATAACTAGGAAATGACCTGAGATAAAGCGACAGACCATAACACTGGGATCTTTTTTGATAAGTGCGTGGGTTCTTTTAAGTCCCCAAAAAGAGAGACTGAAAATACGGTTTAACGTCCTTATCCCAAAAGACGCGAAGATCTAACCATTTGCAGATGTTAGAACAAAGGCAGCACCTTCTCAATTATTTTAAGACCCTAAGTGTTGGTCCGGTCGGGAATTGAATCCAAGCCTCTCGCTTGATAGACTGGCACCTTACCAACTAGGGTAACCAGGCGGCGGTTAAAAGTATTCAACGAGTATTATACACTACAAAACAGTTAAAGTATTAAAGTATAGTCAGTCATAATTAATAAGAATAAGTAGCTCATTAGAGCCAGTATCCACCAACTGAAACTACCAATATTGGAACTGAGGTCTGGTTTGATATCGGACATAACCCATGAAACTCCAAGATAAACAACAGCTACAATAAGAGACGTAGAAGGGAGTGTGGGGTTAGTCAGCTAAGCTTTTGACATACGTATAATTTTTTAACGCTATCAACGTTGCTTTACTGCTCATATTCAAGAGTGGTCCTTTGGACAACCATGTTTTAGCTCTTAGGCGTCCAGAGAAAAAATTAGGAGTCATACTTATGACAAACTTGAACATGAAAAATGGCTTCGACGCCATTTTGTAGAGCCGGAATGCCAATGGTCAGCGGTTAACTATAATGGAGAAGATGGAATCAAACTTGTCAGCGGTATTTAATGGCTGCTAACGAATGAGTTATCTCGAATTTTCGAAAGTTTACCACTTGAAGAATGAACTTTCTAGGCTTTAAACAGAAAATTATTATTTAGAATTATTTTCGGAATTTACACTCTTATTTTTTTTAATAGAAAAACACAGTTTAGCAAAAAATGAGGTCGTCAGAAGGACAACCATATTTCAAAATCCAGTCGTCATTTACAAATTCTAGTCGTCGCTGACGACTGGACCGCCCGCAAATATCGGACCCTGATATTAGTGATTTCAGGTGCTGGATACCGACGCTCATGAACTATCTTTACTTGTTTTACCCTACCTTGGTCGTTTATCATATAACTGTGTTGGAACTAAACTTGTTACTAAGCTCATCTTCACCTCCACCTCCATCACTTCGCCTTGCCGTAAGATTTGAACCTTACAAGCATCACCCACGTATTTGTGTGAGAGAGCATAATCAAACAGGATGCGCTCGTTGCCACGGAAATGAACCTTGAGATTGGACATTGGTTTTATGTTACTATTATGCATAATGTTTATAACATTTATCATGTTTTCGTACCGGAATAAGCTAATTCTAGCAAATTTCAACTCCACTAAAACTAAACTTATATCGATAAATTACTTTAAGGAACAATTTCTTCCTAAAGTTTCCATGTGCGGCTTCAACTTGACCGAAAACGTTTCCTTTCATCTTCTTCATATGACTCTCGTCCACGTTTTTCTTGGCAAACGTAAAAGTGAAAGTTCGTCCACTATTTCGTGCTAGGAACTACCCCCCCCTGAGAAAAGCCCGTTCCTGTATGGATTATTGCTTAGACACCTAGGCTGATGCGCCTTAGTCTAATGGTTTGAACTCAGCACAATGAAACTCGACTCTCTATCTCATCGCTACAATGTTGCGTCGTTCTTTCTCTGTTCTATAAGTCTTTTACAGTCATAAATTTTCGGAGTTGTTTTTTCTTAGTCTATATCAGAAAACTTCCCTTCGGTAAACAAGGCTCCTACCCATTGCTCATCCATTTATTGTTCAAACGTCTCGTTGACGCAAGCAGCTCAATAGTAACAGCTTTTTTCTTCGTATTTCTCGTTCAGAAGTTTGAACCAATCAAATGAACGATAGCCTAGAACCCTCTTTCATCACAATGGTTTTCATTTGCTTCCTTTTTTAATAACCAAAAGCCCCCACTAGTAGTTTGGCATATAAAGAGCAATTGCTTTATAAAAAACAAACTGTTTACGAGCCTGGTTATCGATGGTGCTCGTGCGCATTTCAACAACACGGACAACAACATCGGTGCAGTTTTTTTAGCAGATTTTACCGACTTCATAAAGATGGAAATCGAAAGACCTTTAACAGAGGAATGTCGAACAAATGTCAGCAGAGCAAGAGGAAAAAAAAATTTCCGAAATGAAATACGCTTTTTTTGGTTCACATTTCTCTACCTTTTGATCAAAAACAAAATTGCCTTGAACTGTATCAAATTTTTCTGATCTTTCCCCGACCATGAGAATCTTTTATCTGACTTTCCTGACCAACGGCCTATATTTTTTACCACGAACTTACTGTGCCATTATCTGCGATCGTTTCACCATCAATGGCCATTAACACATCACCCCTCTTCAGAACTCCGTCACTTGTGAAGAGTGGTAAAACCTTGGTCACTAGAACACCCGTTTGTTCTGTTGCCAACTTGAAATATGACCTCATGTGTTCACTCTCAATTGGCTGCCACTTGATACCAAGACGACAGAACCCATGATATGTCCCATTCCTTTCAATGTCTTCTAAAAAGTGGTTGATAACAGTCACCTAAAACAAAGTGAAGCCATTGTACATAATGCAAAACAAACGGAAAAAATCTTTCTCATCTATTAACAGACACTACAAGAGCAAACATAAGGGCATAATTCCAGAAAACTTATTAGATTATCTCCAAGTTCTGACAAAATGTTACAACAAATTTGGCTGTCTTATCAAAGAAATGTTATTTATTAGACATCATAAGCCTGAACTTAATGTGCAAAGTGACTCTATTACTGCCGAAGTTTTTATTTAAGCCAGTTTTCTATTATGTTTTATTTTATTTATGCTAATTTTCATCACCTAAAGAACATGTACTTTCTTTTGCATTAAGTTATTTGAACCATTTCTGTTGTCTATTTGTTATTGTTTACTTATATATAGCACCATTTGAATTGTAAATATTTTATCTTGAAAATGGCATTGAGATGATGCCGAAACGTCGATTAAATCTTACAGTTTTATCTTATATTTGCTCATGTGTGAGCAAAACTTTATTGATTAAGATGCAAAACAATACAATACAATTTTATAAAACACTTATTTAAGCAAAATTTCCGTTTCTCATACAGTATCAGATGAAATTTCCTTTTTCCGTTTTATTTATACACGTCTGGGCTTCTCAGGAGAAATTAATTCAAAATATGTTCACAAAACCGTTTTAACCTTATAAAAAGATAAAATGAATGCTTTCAATTAACACTAAGCCTCTCACGTTTAAGAAATAGACCAGTTTCGAATTCTAAGTTGCCACTGACTTCCTATGACAACGGATTCATTTGTACAGCCTTAGCCTCAACATGAAGTTAAATATTCCTAAATACCATGAATGTAGTTATCAAGGACTTGTCCCTGGACGGGACAATAAACCATCACAGCTTAGCTCCCATCATCCCATAATTGATTCCCTTTAAAATTTTAGACATAGCAAATCCAGATTCTCATATCAATAAGTTATGGGTTTGACACAAAAGACAAAGTTTTTACTTACGGGAATGATATAACCAATGTTCTCTGCATTATCCAGTGTTTCAAATGCAATGCCGATCAACTTATCATCTTTGAGAGCAGGCCCTCCACTGTTTCCACTGTTAATGGCTGCATCAATCTACACATAATAATATCAGAGAATACTTCTATCATAAATTTCTGTTTATAGGATTTGGTCTTGCTCTTAAGAACATCTCATATACAGGAATAATTAATTCAGAACTTGTTTACAAAACTGTTTTAATCTTATAAAGCAAGATAAATATTTAACACTAAGTTTCTCACATGCAATAAACTGTAACAAGCACGTGTTAAAACCTTCTATGAGCCAAAAGGCTTAATGGTAAGCAGTGATTGAGATCCACGTCGGTCTTCGGACATAGTCCGAGCCAATTTTGATTTGTCTGAACAAATTTTCCTAAATTCTGACAAATGTCCGAACAGTAAATAATAAAAATAATTATCCAAATACATGTTGTGGTCACAGTGTATGATAGTAAAGGAAAAACCTAACTTGAAGGCTGAAAAACGCCTAAATATAGAGCCGCAGTTTTTGCATCGGAACAACACAAACACCACCATCTTGGAATTAGTTCATAAATCTATGGAGGTCTGTGATTGGTTAAACGAAAGCAAATAGGCGCGTGTGTTTCAAAGTGGCTGCCATCTTAAATTTTTCAACCACGCGAAAGAAATACAGGGCCTCCAGTTTCAACTACAGTAGAGTGGCAGAATAGCAACGAGCCAAATACCTCTGCTGCATTTTATCGAAAAGAGAAGAAAGTCAGATGCTGAACAGAGTAAGGAAGACCAATCTGAAGGAAAAAATTCTTACAGAAACAGCTTGTCTTATTTGTTGTAGAATATGTTTTGAAAATTGTTCATGAAATTTAATACACTGTACGACATTGAACTACTAATAAAATACACTGTTAAAAATTGTCCGAATGTTACTGAAAATGTCCTAAGAAAAATCAGTTCTCTAGGACAAATGTCCTAAACAGGCTTTTATGGATCTGAATCACTGGGTAAGTGCATGCTTATCAATGGTTTCTGCAATGTAAAAAAGATGAGAAACTCTGATTCCTCCTGGACGGGACACTAAACCATCACAGTTTAGTTCCCATCAAACTGGTACTCTATGAACTCTAGTTTATATAAATTTATAAATACATATACTGACAGAGCCATGTTAAAAGGGCCCCTTGTGTTTCATAGTCACAGTAACTGATTTTGTGAATTTGACCATTTTATTGAAATCACTTAAAAATGTAAAATGTAATAAAAAAGGCTAAAATATTTTATTGTTTAAAAAACTCGAACATTTTCGACTATTAAAAAGTCATCTTCATCTTCCTGATGATGACTTTTCAATATTCGAAAATGTTCGAGTTTTTTAAACAATATAATATTTTAGCCTTTTTTTTATTACATTTTGATGATTTTAGTTTAGTGCATGTCACACATCCCCATCATTGTAGCCCCTTGCAATGCAACAAGAGGTGAGTGTCCAGCATTTGGAACTCGCGTGCTAAGGGAAGGAAAACTCCTATAGAAAAACACAGCCCTCCAGGTTGAGGGTTTGGGCAATGGAACAATCATTCACCATTCCCACAAAACAAGTGGATTACAGAAACCCAAAGATTAGGAAAAATAAGATAGAAATGATCAAGTTTAAAGACCAGAGATTTTTTGAGAAGGTAGTCTGGTTCAGATTTTTGAAAATCTAAATCAACTGCCAAGTGATTCCTGCAAACTGGGAAAACATAGCCCTCGATGTTAAATAATTTTTACTTAATACCTGTTGCTTTGTTGCAAGAGAATTTGTTTTTTAGAATGTTCACCTTGATTGTTAGCACTTTGATAACTTTTTCCCCATTAATGACCTCAACTTCAGAATCAATAAATTGTTAAATTTCCCATGAATTTCCATGGTTCATACTACCATAATCACTTTCATTTGAAATAATTTAAAAATCAATCAAAAATTATTACTAGTTTTTGCCAAGGCACTTTCTAAAAATGATGCTAATTATAATGCTAAAAACTTTACCTGTATTGCTAACAGTTCTACAGCTGAATGTGCATAACGCTGTATCTCCACACGTGAAACCACCCCCCTGGTGACGCTGATGTTGTCCCCCCCAGTGGGGAACCCTACACAAACCACATCTTCCTCTAGCTTTGGAATGTCACCAAACTCCAATGGATCCAGATTCTCCCAGAACTTTTCATCAGATACTCCCAGCTAAGCAAAAAAAAAAAAAATGGAAAATAGAAATTAGAAATCAATGACAGAGTTATTGCTTAAGACAAACTAATTCTAATAAATACTGCGTATTATATGTTTACAAGCTTGGTTGAGTTGATAAGGTTGCGGACTGCCAAGTGGGAAGTCCTGCAATTGATCCATGGCCTCTATTTCACCAACTAAATGGAGGGCATGTTAATCTATTCGGTCGGGATTGGATCATCATTGTTATTGTTAACAAATACACAAAACACAAAATCTTATTGTCATTGTTTTTAAATTGGAACTCACCATAGCTATGTCACACTCATGACCGACATGGATAACATGGGCATTATACTTTCTTGCATCTCCATGTTTGCGAACTCGGACCTAATACAAACAGTTGTTATGAGTACGGTTTTTTATCAATTAATTTACAACTTAGGGAAGAAACAAAAAATGCTTCAAAGGTGCATTTTTAAACTCAAGGGGGAATTACATTAAATACACATTACTTCTATCAAGGGTAGCTGAGAGACAAAAGACTTTGCCTTAGCTTAACGTTTATTAAACTGGGTATTGAATGTTCAATGCAGTGAATTTGAAGGGAAAAAAAATCTATTTTACAGTGGTTTCATTAAGGATTTGATCAGGAGGGCATCAAGCTATGACAGCTGGGCAGGAAAAAAGCAAGGCATGAGATAGTAGCAGCTTTAAGGCTTACATAATTCTATATGTTCTCTAAAATTGTGCCCAGAGTCTGGTCCTTAATGAAACCCCTGATCTTATTTCTAAAAGGTACTTACAGATTTTTGATAAGCTACAACATGGCCATTGGTCAAAATCCTTCGATCTGAAATAATAAACCCTGAGCCAAACACTTGCTGTTGTCTTTTCATCTGCCATGGCATGCTGTAGTTTGGAGTTGACAGCTGTACAAAAAGTTTCACAACTGACCGCAACACCTGCAAAAACCAACAACAGATTCCAAATATTCCATTCCCAATTACTAAAAAGACTAATTCTTATACTGTCATTAATGCCATCAACATTAAAACATAGTACAGTGCTATACTTCAAACTTAGCGGTATTAAATTTCCATCATATTCTAATTCATTCTTCTTTCCCTTGGACTGAACAGGTAAGCTATACTGTAATTAGAATACAGACAAAAAATATCAGAAAGTTTCAAATTTCAAACTTTCTGATATTCCTGCAATCTCATTGTCAAGTCTGTTTACTATTGAAGAAGCTGACAAACTAATTCACAACTTACATGGGCCAGAATAATTAAAAAAATTGGCAGTCATGGACTGCATGAGGCTAGTGCTTGCTATATAAGCAAGAAATATAAAAAAAAAACTTTCAAGAGAAAGAGATTTAAGGAACAATCTTAAAAGATAATTTGTAAGGTTTAGCATAGCCTGTGTACAAGCCGCCCCCTTCAAAAAGGAGCGTCTGTGATTTACGGTTGTTAATCGTGTTCAAATACCACGTGATTTTTTCTGGAATGTGTGAAAAATGAATTGATTGGCTATTACCTCTAG